>JAATHB010000399.1:0-45507 GCA_014822075.1 Fusarium buharicum | reverse complement strand
AAGGCAGTTTAGTTACTTAATAATTAAACTAGTTAACTTTTAATCTATTAGTTAGTTTTTATACCTTCTTAAAGCTTTTACATAAGCCTTTAATTATTAAAATACTAAATAGCTATAATTAATTAATAATAATCTCTTTTATTTTTTTACCTCTCTTTTTTATAGAAATCCCTTAAGTATATAAAGAAAGGTCTTTTTACCTTTAGCCGGCTAATTCCCGAAGGTATCTTCCTATTTAATACCTTGTACCCTAAAGTAAGTAGTTCCCTACTAAGGCGTATGCAGCTAAGACTAAGTCTTATCTTATCGTTCGCGAAAAAAAAAAAAAAATCGTCGCGACAGCCCGTCTTTTATTTTCCTTTGTCGATATTACCTACATCTACCTCCCATTGATCAAATTCCTAATGGCGCCTTCGCTACTCTCACGCAAGCGCAAGGTTCTTGCAGAGCCCGCTCCTGTCGATGATGAGCTCGCTGATGTCGAATTGGATGGAGTCCTATCGCAGAGCGAGGATGGGTCGGACTACGAGGAAAGTGACACTGAGCACGGTTTAGACGGCGATTCTTTTGAGCAAGATCCCAACGGGCCCGATGACGACGACGACGACGACGACGACGACGACCAGAATGACGTTGAGGATGCACATAGCGACGATGCGTCCTCTGATATCGCTGACAGCTTTGGAGTGCCTCCTGCCCTCGACGACGATAACGATTCACCAAACTATCGTGTTGTTAAGGATGCTAACGGAGGAGAACGGTATGAGTACGCCGAGATTGACCCCGTCTATGACAGCGACGATTCGGATGCTCAAGGGCCTGTTAACACCATTGGCAACATTCCTCTCTCGTTTTACGACTCTTATCCTCACATTGGTTATGACATTAACGGCAAGAAAATTATGCGCCCAGCTACCGGCGAGGCGCTCGATGCTCTTCTTGACAGCATCGAGATTCCGAAGGGCTGGACTGGCTTAACAGATCCAGAAACCGGAAAGCCCTTGGATCTCACTCAGGACCAACTTGAGCTCCTCAAAAGATTACAGATGAATGAGGTTCCGAATGAGGATTATGATCCTTACCCCGTATGTCTCTATGCCAAGATTGTTATTAAGTATTGCTAATTGCTTAGGACATGGTACCATACTTTACTAGTATTGAAGAAAAGATGCCTTTAAGTGCAGCACCAGAGCCAAAACGTCGATTCGTCCCTTCAAAGCACGAGGCTAAACGGGTCGCCAAGCTCGTCAAGGCCATTAAGGAAGGGCGCATTCTGCCTTACAAGCCTCCGGAGGAACGACAACGAGAGGAGGAAGAAAAGGAAGAATTTTACTACGATGTATGGGCAAACGAGGAACCCCAAGATCCCCATGTCATGAACATTCCCGCACCCAAGCTCGCCCCTCCTGGATACGACCTTAGCTACAACCCGCCACCAGAGTATCTGCCGACTGAGGAAGAAAAGGAGGCTTGGAAGAACCAAGACCCTGAAGAAAGGGAAAAGGAATATTTGCCTGCCAAGTTTGACTCTCTGCGTAAAGTTCCCGGTTATAGGGAGTTTGTCAAGGAGCGGTTCGATCGCTGCTTGGACCTCTACCTTGCTCCACGAATCAGGAAGAACAGGCTCAACATCGATCCCAATTCTCTTTTGCCAAAGTTGCCTCGGCCGGAAGATCTCAAGCCCTTTCCAACCCTGAATCAAACCATTTTCCGCGGCCATGACGGTCGTGTTCGCTCGGTGTCTTTCAGCCCTGACGGCGAGTTCGTGGCTTCTGGCGGAGATGATGGCACTGTTCGTGTTTGGGCTCTCAACGGTCATCAAGAATGGATGGCAAAGCTCAGCAGCGAAGAACCTGTAAACATTGTGCGATGGCGCCCTAACAAGGAGACCTTCATTCTGGCGGCGGCCGCTGGTGAAGACCTGTTCTTCATGATTCCCTCGGTTGCTAGTGACGCCGTGGAGAAGGCGAGTCGCGAAGTTTTAGACGCTGGGTTCGGATATGCGACTAATGGCGTACAACCCACGGTGGCCAATGGTGCAAAGAAAGAGCCGCCTGCCAAATGGTCTAGGCCTGGAGCCAAGCTGGAGGCCGCCGGTGTGCTTCTTATGGCTACCGTCAGGTCAACCATCAAGGTCATCAGCTGGCACAGACGCGGTGAATTCCTTTGCTCTGTCTCCCCGACCGGTCAACGAAGCTCGGTAGCCATTCATACCCTTTCTAAGCACCTCAGCCAAATTCCTTTCCGAAAGCTCCCGGGCCTTGCACAGACCGCCCAATTTCACCCTTCCAGGCCGCTTTTCTTCGTTGCTACTCAGCGCATGATTAGATGCTATGATCTCCAACGTCAGGAACTTGTCAAGGTTGTACAGCCCGGTGCCCGATGGATCTCATCCTTTGATGTTCATCCTGGTGGAGACAATCTCATCGTTGGTTCTTATGATCGAAGACTTCTATGGCATGATCTCGACTTGTCAGCTCGGCCTTACAAAACGATGCGATTTCACCCTGAGGCTATTCGAGCTGTCAAATACCACCGCAGTCTCCCCCTCTTTGCCGACGCCAGTGACGACGGAACACTCCAGATCTTCCATGGCAAGGTTGTGAGCGATCTTATGGAGAACGCTACCATCGTGCCTGTTAAGATGCTAAGGGGCCACAAGGTTATCAACAAGTTGGGTGTTCTGGACGTGGATTGGCATCCTAAGCACCCCTGGTGCCTCAGCGCTGGTGCTGATGGAACATGCAGACTTTGGGCATGATCTATTAACAATCGATGGAGCTACACTGGTGGGGGAGGGGATCAAATTGGCTCGCAGTGGATTTTTCCAGCGATGGCGTTAGGATACAAAAAATACACATCATGCCCCAGTTGCCGAAGCTTTGTTGCAGTGATCACTAATTAGTGTATTGACTGTAGGTAGGTGTGCTCACTTGTGACTTGCTACTCAACCGTTCGTATTATCAATACAGAATATGATACATACGACGGCTCAACACTTCGACCCCAAAACTCAATCTACTACGATACTTCTGGGTTTAATCACAGTGACTTTTCGGTCTTCATGCTAGACGTTCAATATTCAATGATGAATCACCTGCGATCAAAATGAATGGTTTATGTTACAAACTGGCTACTTTCCACCTCACAAATGCATCATGTAAGACTAAATATAATAGGTTCCGTAAAACATAACTACCTGCTACAAGCAAAGGGCCCAAAGAATCATGAACTGCACTAATGCTGCGATACAAGTGATGTTAATCAACCTGAACAGCATCCTCTCGCCTTTTCACCAAGGAATGGCAAATTGCCATCACTATTTTACATGCTGTAAGTGTAATGTCCGCATGTCCTATACATCAAACAAGCTTATTACAGCTCCTCGCGGACCTTGGCTTTGGCGTCAGCTTCCGCTTCAGCGGCCTTCTGCTTAGCAGCTTGTCCACCAAGCTGAAGTTGACTGGCAACCCAGTTGTAGGTATCACGTGCAGTCTCTCCGAGCTTAGCGAAGAAAGTTCCGGCTGGGGAGCTTGTGCCGTACTTGAAATAGGTGGATTGCTTTCGAGCTTCGGCCTTAAGATCCTCAATCTTGGATCCCTGTGGGACAGGGACACCATAGCTGTCGAGGTAGGCCTTAAGATCAGTCTCGGTCCACTCATCGAAGGCGGTCTGCTTGGCAGAGCCAGTAGCAGAAGTAAGGTAGTTGGTGGCGGAAGCCCAGTTCGACCCACCGGCTAAGGAAGCAGAAGAGTAAGCAGACTGGGCAGCACTGTAAAGCTCATCGCGCGTAGCGTCCTTCTTCTCGGCTGCTTGCTTAGCAGCAGCATCTCCGTTGCGCTGGAGATACTTCTTCAAGTTATCGTAGCTGAAGTCATCAAAAGTCCAGGCGTTTCCACCATGGGCAGCAACGTGCGCGTTCTTGCGGACAAGAGCCTCAAGCTCGTTTTTCTTGGAACCCTGGGGCACGGGAATACCACGAGCATCGAGGTAGGACTTGAGGCGGCTCTCAGACCAAGTTCCTGCAGCCTGGTTAAATGCATCTTGAGCAGCCAGAGAGGCACTGTCGGTAGCCTTGGCGTACTGGTTCTGGGCGTTGGAGGTGGCAGCCCCGTAAGCGGATGCAGCACTAGCAGAAAGATTGTCGCCAAGGATATCAGCTCGGTGCTTGCGGACAAGGGCGCGAAGCTCGTTGGACTTGGTACCCTGGGGAACAGCGATACCGTTCTTGTCGCAGAACTCCTTGAGTTGGGACTCGCTCCAGGCATCAATGATCATGTCAGTCAGGGTAGCATAGGCACCCTGGGCGCTGGCTGTAGCACTAGAAGACTGGTCCTGAGCCTTAAGATAAGCAAGGCGAGAGTTGCGTCGAACAGAGGCAATGAGCTTGTCGCGGGTCATGGGCTGAGGGGCAGGGAAACCGTGGGTGTCGAGCCATTCCTTGAGATCAGACTCGGACCAGGTCTCGTACAGCCAGTTGCCAGGATAGTAAGAAGCCTCGTTGGCCTTCTTAGCAACGGTTTCGTAGTTGGAGCGGGCCTTTTGGAGAAGCGTATCACGCTGGCGAGGCTGGGGAACTGTACATCGTGCAGTTAGTACCTCAAAGAACAATCCTTACAATTGACCAGGTAAGATGGTGAGTGCTTACCGGGAATACCGTGCTTGTCTGCGAAAGCCTTTAGTTGGCTCTCTGTCCATGTGTCTAGAATCCAGTCCTTGACATTGAGCCAAGCAGAATGAGCATTGTTCTCAGATTCGTACCAGTTAGCCTTAACCTGGGACAAGAGGTTGTCCTTGGAGGCAGCAGCCTCGTTCTTGGTCTCCTTGCCCTTGGCTTGCAAATAAGAGCTCAGCTGGTTGGTGTCCCAGTTGTTGTAGGGCGACACGACATAGTTATCCCAGTTCTTCTCGATCAGGGATTCAAGATCTTTGCGGTCGGCAGGCGATGGGTAAGGAACATCGTGGTCAGAGAGCCAGCGTTCCAGCTCGGTCTCGTGCCACTTGTTGTAGACTATTTGTCGTCAGTAGGTAGTAATATTGAGCTACTACAATGAGCTTACCAGGCTTGGAACCAGGGAACCACGTGCTGGCGGCGACACCGTTGACGGCCACTGCGGCCAAGACGGCATTCAGAAATCTCATTTTGGCTGCTTGGTTTTTGCGAGCCAAATGTTTTAGCTAGTGATATGCCTTAAAAGACAACACCAAGTCGAGAAGGCGATGGAAAAGGGAAGAACAAGAAAGGGAGGGTATCACGATAGGAATCACCTCGACGATGTTGGCGGGTTTGAGAATGAAGAAAGAGGAATGAGAAGAGATATGCAGCTCAAGCGAGATGAAGGTGGAAAATAACAGCTGGGAGGGAGAGCAAGCCACCAGTTGAGAAATCTATCACGTCACTGTGCCGTTGTCGTGGGTGGCTGGAATCTGGCAGTTTGCACCAGGCAACAGGTACAGAATACTTACGCAAGAGCTCAACAAAGCTTGGAATATGGTAGGCACAGAGACAAAGCAGTTCCACAAGAGTCGGTACCACATTACTGAATCACTGGTCAATAAAGGAGCATAAGCGTCACCATCAGCATCATCATCGTCCATCGTTCATCATTGCGATGTGAATCAAACAAACAAGCCTTGGATGAGAGCCCTCCTCAGGCGCCACCATGACGTAGCTTACATGACGAGCCCCGCACAAGCTCCAGGCTCGAAGAGGCAAGATACGGGATGACTAAGGCTAGAAACTTGCATTTCGGTACGTTCCGCTGCCAAACACTGCCTTAGCTGGGCTGAAGTGTCCTCAAAGCAAAAGCACATGCTTGTTTCCAACGGTTATTCCAACCGCAGGAGAAGGTCTGATCTCGATTCATGCCGTGAGTGGAACAAAAGCTCCGATGGTTTGTCCTTATCTCGACATGATGTCTCTATGGTTCAATAAATATTTAATCGAGATGCCAAGAATTCAATTAATAAGACATAAGGACTTATTGCTTTGAATCTCTATACTAACGGTATCTCGATTATATATTAAACTACCCGCGAAGATTATCCAGGTTTTAGAAATTACAGCCTTCAAGCGGCAATCATACTGCTGGCGCAGCCTTGAGCATGATGAAATAGTATCAAAAAATGACACACCCACATATCAGCTCCCATCTCCTCGATGCGTGAGTGGCACCTATCAATAGATCACGACCTCAAGAAACGCTGGTGCTTTTGATGCCTCAAAACAAGGCCGGCATATGCCAAGATAATGTTACATTGATCTATGAATGCCCTCGTCGTGTCTAACCCCCAGCGCCTAGGCTCGTGTGACCTATATCCTAGTCCGTGATGCCTACAATCATCACAATTAAGCGTAGAAGTTGACCGTCTGTTCGGTACAGTTAGCAATGTCGTTCTGCGTAATAAGTCCATAGGGCCACTTACGTCCTTCTTCTTAGCCTGCACCTCAGCAATGGCATCGACATAGTGTTCATGACCAATCTTGTTCTTGCCCGATCGCAGAGCAATCATACCAGCCTCCACGCATACAGCCTTCAACATAGCACCACCGAACTCATCTGTGCTCCGAGCCAATTCACCCCAGTTGACGCCAGGGTCGACTTTCATCTTGCGGGAATGAATCTTGAGGATTTGAGCACGAGCCTCTTCATTGGGCAAGGGGAATTCAATCTTGCGATCGAGTCGGCCTGAACGGAGCAGCGCTGGGTCGAGAACATCGACACGGTTGGTAGCGGCGAGGACTTTGATTCGGTCATCTGAGGCGAACCCATCAAGCTGGTTCAGTAGTTCCAACATTGTTCGTTGCACTTCACGATCGCCGCTCTTCTCGCTGTCGAAACGCTTGGTACCAACTGCATCCAACTCGTCAATGAAAATAATGGCAGGCGCCTTCTCCTTGGCCAGTGCAAAGCAGTCACGGACCAGCTTGGCACCATCTCCGATGAACATTTGGACAAGTTGGGGACCTGCCAGCTTCAAGAAGGTGGCGTCTGTTTGCGCCGCACATGCTCGTGCTAGTAGTGTCTTACCGGTACCGGGCGGGCCATACATCAGTGCACCTGGAGTGGTTAGCACAATTACCAATACAGTACATCCCTCATTGAACTTACCTTTGGGTGCTTTGATGCCAATTTTCTTGAATCGCTCGGCCTCCTTCATGGGCCATACAATAGCCTCCACCAGCTCTTCAATCTGCTTGTCCAATCCACCAACATCAGTGTACTGTTCAGTAGGCTTCTCGTCCACCTCCATCGCCTTGACACGACTGTCGTACTCGGCTGGGAGTGTGTCGAGAATGAGGTATGAGTCTTTGTTGACTCCAATAAGGTCACCAGGCTTCAACTTGTCGGAATCAACTAGGCCAATCAGAGGGAGGAAGATTGTTTGACGGGTGGATGTCTTGATAACAGCGGACTTGCCAACCCGAGTTGCATCCAGGTCGATATTGGCACCCTCCTCTGACGATTCGGCAGTTGGGTCAAGATCAAGCAGTTCGACAACATTACCGACGAGATATGGGAGTTGTCTATGAGCCAAGTTAGCAATGACACTAACTCTCTGCCTGGTTACTAAAAACCAACCTATTGTTATCAATCTTGTCCAAGTTCTCTTTGATTTTCTCGCCCATGGCAGCCTTCTCGTGTGATAATCGCGAGAGTTCACTCTTCATGATGCGAGAGTCGTTCTCGAGCAGGCGCTTGCGAGTTTGGATATCTTGTGTACTAAGTCCAAGAATTTCTTCGTCGAGGATATCGTCGTCGTCTTCCTCGGCATCCTTCATGTCGGCGTCGGCCTCGCCGCTAGTGGGCTTCTTCTTGTCATCGCCATCTCTCTTCTTATCCTCCTTGTCTCGGCGATCAAGATCATCGAGCTCCTCGAGAGTCGACATGGTGGAAAATGACGTCGATGAATCGTCGGATAGATGGATGATGTAGTGATGAGGTTGTATCGACGGTATTAACGGCTAGGTGCGTAATTGTTGATGTTGAAGGATCGATTGTGGGTTGAGAAGGCGAAAGCTATTGATGCTCCAACGACACCAAAGTTGAAGCTGTGAGGTAGGCAGTCAGGTCGCGCGTAATCAGCCTGGTCCGCAAGCAACAGTCCGGCACTAGCTTTAGTGGCCTTGCAGTGCCGGGGATCGGCGGTGGGTTGATCCGATGCACGGATCAGGTTGTAAACTCTCGCAATTGGCATGTAGCGACTGCGAAAGCTTGTGGATTTTTTGATTTGGGGGTTGAGCCAGCAGGAGATTTTTATGTACGCTCAGCATCGGATCCTAAGTAATTTTTCTTGATGCTAACTTTATTTTGCCATAGTCAGAAACCATGGCTTCACGAATATCGCGGGCTGCCTCGCCCTGTCTGCGTCAATTACGCAAAGAGTCTCATCCTGCCCAAATGCCATGGGCCTTGGCTTTTCGTACCATTACAACGTCGTCAAAATACTACGCCGCCGTCACCGAAGTTCGAAAACCAATCGACCACGCTCCTGCGACGAAGCCCCCAAGCGCTCGACCTGTTGAGACGAGAAAGAGCCAGTTGATCCGAACCTACACATCACTCCTCCGAACAACCCCCCTGATCCTGTTCTTCCAGCACAGCAACTTGACGGCCGTGGAATGGGCTGCTGTCCGACGAGAGCTGAAGAACGCTCTTTCTTTAGTTCCTCCGCCCAACGCTGCTCCCGGTGCCGAGCCTGTCGACATTACCCCTTTGGTCCAATTGCAGGTGATGCGAACCAACATGTTGCGTGTAGCTCTCAAGCTTGTTGAGTTTTACGACCCCAAGGAAGCCGCCACATCAGCCAATACCACCCGAACGACACGTGGTCCTGTGATCCATGACCTGTCCGCGGCAGCCTACGAAGCGATCAAGAATGCGGAGATTCCCGAAGACTCGAATTATGCGCAAATCGAGCCTGTGCTGGTTGGTCCTTTGGCTGCTCTAGTGCTTCCCGCAATCTCTCCCGCCCATGTTGCCGCTGCATTGAGTGTCTTGGCACCTGTTCCAGGCAAATTTCCGGCTCCCACAAGGAAGAAGAACCCCGGCTATCACGACCCTATCTGCCAAAGCGGTCTCTCCAAACTACTCCTTGTTGGTGGCCGCGTGGAGGGTAAGATATTTGACCAATCTGGCGTCAACTGGGTTGGCGGTATCGAGGGTGGTCTAGACGGTCTGCGGGCCCAGTTGGTGGCTATGCTCCAGGGCGCGGGCTTGGGCATTACCAGTACTCTGGAGGGCGGAAGTCGAAGCCTCTGGCTAGCTCTAGAGGGTCGAAAAGGCCAACTGGAAGACGAGGCCAATGGCAATAAAGAGGGAGGAGGATCAAGCTAGTGTAAAAGTGTCACCAAGATGTACAAATAAGAAGCCCAATGAAGGCCATGTATGTATAGATGTACGAACAGCATATTGGATCATTCAACGTTCAAAAAGATTGACAGTAGCGGACATATTACTCCCTGTAACCCAGAATTCAAAGGTCTTATCTCGTGTACGGAGCACCAGTGTTATACCCTGGCTTTTAAGCCAGAGGCCCAAGAATAACGGGCGCCTATGCTTTAAACCAATATGGGTTTTTCATTGTTTTTTTTTTTTTTTTTTTTTTTGAGTTCTTCCGTTCACCTTAACATTGAATCAGTAAAAGTCTTAGTACCTAGGTACTGTCGGCACCTAGTACTCAGAGAATTCATGGAGCAGCTTCCATCAAAAGACCCTCACAAAAAATGTGGCTGATGCGCCATGTGGCTGGGAGCTATCAGCTTTTAGACATGGGCGCTGTACTGTACCTTGCATTCGAGCGCAATCAACCTCGATCTACAATTACCTCCCCGCCTCTCTAACTGGCTCGTCCTGTTACAACTTATTCCACCATTGCTCACCAAAATCATTCGGTTTCTCTCAGACGTTGGGAACTACTGCTTTGTCCGGCAACCGTTTCACAAATTACTGGAGCTTAAGAGCCTGCCCTTCTCCCCTCCGTGATCATTAGCCATCTACGGTGTACCTCCGGCAGTATCATTCACCTACGCCGCTTTTGATCAGCTGCGCTACTCAGCTCGATATTTCTATAAGCCGTCCTACTTGTCTTTCTAGACTGTTACAAACCTATACTTGTCAACCATGGACTTTGCACCTTATCAATCCTCCCCACCGGAGCATTCACGCGTGACCTCTCCCGACTACGCCTCGCCACGGCCCTCCTACGATGCCAGACGATCCTTCTCGCCCGTCGCTTCTCCCCCTCCGCTACAACACCCACAACCTCAACGAGGATGGGGTGGTTTTGATGGTCAATCCGCCGGTTGGGCGGCCATTAGCCCCGACAACCGGCCTTTTGGAGCATCGAGCACAATGCCAGGGGCCTTTCCCGCTGCCGAAGTCAGTGAATGGGATACAAGTTTAGGGATGCGCCTAGATTATGAAGCATGCCTAGCATATGTTGCATTTCCGCCTCTGGGTGCAATTGTTCTTCTTATCCTAGAGCGTAACAGCGACTACGTGAGGTATGACTGGATCAAGCTACCCCCTTCCTGAGTTGACTATGTTGGCGCCATACTTGCGTGTTCAAAATGTTAACCAGCTAAACAGGTTTCATGCATGGCAATCTGCATTACTTTTCACGGCGATAATGGTCTTTCACCTTATCTTTTCTTGGTCAACCTTCCTTAGCTGGCTTTTCTTCCTTTGCGACATTGCTTTGATCGCTGTTCTTACATTGCGAGCTTATAAAGATGCCGAGATACTAGATCGGTATGCATCCGGCCCCATCTGTACATCAACTTCATTACTGATATGGCTTTTAGATTTGAGGTTCCCTTCTTCGGTGCCTTAGCAAGTCGGTTTCTGGACGACGAGTAGTGAGCGCTGAAATTGGCCAGCCTGACTTGTACTTTACTGCTTCTTATACGTTTAGCTTTGCATCTATAATACCCCTTTCTCAATTGACAGCATGCGATAAGGCTATTCAATACTTGCTTAAAACAGGTGTTACTGAACCCTTCAATATCGGCTTGTCCGTGAACACAACTTCGCCAATATTGGTTTCGGCGGAGCTACCCACTTCCAACCATCTAGCCAAGAGGTCATTGCTCTCTTTAGGCTTCACTGAATCGTCTCGAGTTCCGACTGTGATGTGGGCGACACGGTTCACACACTGCCATTGGCCATCTTGGTCTGACAGGCGAACCACAATGGCCATGATTCGATCGTCGAATACAACCTACAAAGAGTCAGTTACATTGAGATGTTCGCCAGAATCAACTAAGAGACTCACCCGTTCCAGCATGACATCACATTCTCCAACCTTCCCCTCAGGGTTGCCAGCAGCCTCAGCTTCTTTCTGGAACGCAGTATACTTCTGCCACAGCTCTGGATGTTCCTTACTGCCAGCCTTGTGCAGTAAAGTAACGTGAAACTTCGGCTGTATACGCCGTGTTTGTTTGAGTTGTGTATAGAGTCGGGAAATGGATGATGGGATGCCTTTGAAAGCGCGATCAAGCGCACTGTTGACCTCTTGGCTGGGGATACCAACGGACATGTACTCCAGCTTCCTGAGCTTTTGTGCCCTGGACTGTTGCTGCTGTTGGGTGCTTTTCTTGCCCCTGTCAGGTATGTCGTGCCTGAAATCTGGCCTGTATCCGAGAGCATACTCGATCGCCGCGTCAAAGGCCTCAGGGGATGGAATCTCTTTGATTAGATTAGGGAAGAACTTGTGTAGCTGTGTTACAGCAGCTTCGAGGTTCTGTCGACTGCCAGCTGTCGGGTCAAGGTCAATAACGACATCAAACCCATCGTCAGGTCGAGCGTGTGGGTTGCAAGCTTCAAATCGGTTGATAAAGCCTTCCATCACCCCGATAAACTTTTCCTTATCACTTGCAGCATGGATCGTCTGGTGGTTGTCTCCTCGTGCAATGATCCTTTCCTGAGTAACTCGACGGATCTCATCGATCGTCTCTTCGTCATGCTTAAAATTAAGGCATACGAGCTTCGCTGTAGAATGCTGTAGCTTGACATCCGTGATGATCTGCTTGCGCTCGTGTCTCTGCGCATTGTTTCGGTCTGCAACCACAGCAGCATGGTCTTTGAGCTCTTCCAGTACCATCTTCGTAAACCGTGGAGGGCGGCCCTTGCCAGAGATATTGTCATTCTGAATATGCCCCCAACCAAAGAGATGTGAAAGACCCATAGCCAGCGTTGTCTTGCCGCAACCAATAGTGGCGATGGGGCACAAAATAACATTTCTCGTGACCTCTGTCATGACGAGCGGATCTGTCTCTCCTATGTTCGCTGCATCCGCTCCCTTCATATTCTTAAAATTCAAGAAGTCGTCTCGGAGAGCGATGATGCCGTGGTTGTTGTTGTACTCCTTCCCGAGCTTGGGGTCGGCGGCCAGTCGCCTTCGAGCATAAAGCAGATACTCCTCGGTGATTTTAGTGTGTTTCTTGAACTTTGGTTGCTTGCCAGCAATCAAGGCTTTGGTGCACTCTCGCCATTGTCGGTACATCAAATAGGGTTCTTCAAACTTGTACTTGAAAAACCAGTCCTGGTATGGCTGTGAGGAAGGGTCGTGACTCATCTTACAACGAATGACAAAGCCCTCGACGTCTCGACCATCGTGGGCTCCGGTTTCAGCCACCTCCTCGAGGAAGCTTTTCACCTGCTGAATATCGTTCATCGTGATCAGACCGGTCTTTCGGAACCCCCACTGGTCGGCGAATTCTTGAACGAAGCGGCTTGGGTAGGTGGCGAATTCGGGCATGTTGAGGTTGATTCCATGGAGATATAGGCCTGCCTTATCAGGACCATAGGCCAGAATATGCTCCTCAAAGTCGTCATCACAGAGTTCAGCGACAGCGGTAACGTTTCTCTTGCGAAGTTCCCGCGCCAGGTCTGCCTTTGTCTTGCCAACAGCAGCCAGCTGCCTTTCTATGCGTTTCTCGCCAGCGCTTGCATGGCTGACCTGGATGTCGTCACGGTCACCCGTGGAGTGCTTGCTGCACACAATCAATGTATCATCCTCCAGTCCAGCGATGAAGATGATACAGCCGTTCTCTTTGAGCGTCAATTCGTAAGGACCTTGAGTTCGTGTGAAAATGTTCTGCCACTTGGTTTCATGAACCTCTTCGACATTGAAAAACTTATCGTAGCCTCGCACAGCAATCTCGGGTTCGTTCCTTCGTGTTTTGGTGGTAAACAGGCCGCGGGCGTAGGTAGGAAGATCACGTTTCTTGTAGTCCCAGTCTTGCATTCGCCATGAGTCGACTTGAATGCCATCAGATGATCCCTTTACATCGAATGTCGTCTTCTTGACCGCAAAGCCACCACGTTTCTTATCCTTCCGGGCAGTATCCAAAGCACGCACCAACTGTGATACGGCTTGGACATTCTGTGGCATGTACGGGGCAGCCATGCTGAGGACAGTTGTTGAGAAGACACGAGAAGTCTGGTGGTTGGTAATTGTTCTGTTCAGTAACGTGAGAGGGGAGCGAAAAGAGCGAAGACGCGAAAGCATGGGAAGTGAGGTAGGAGGTAGTGCAAGCAAGCGATGGGCTTTCCTCACTTGAGGAGCAGTCTTTGCCCTAGTGACCTGCAACCACAACTTTTTCAAGAACATTATTCTCTCGAAGTCTATAGTTTTTCATTTTGGGATGGACTCACATTTTTTCGAAATTCAAGTGCAGACGGGATGTTCGAAAATATATCGAGAATCCTAACGTTGTTGCTGGTGTTGTGTCACTATGATGCGGTTGCAGCCCGGCTTCGAAGTGGGTTTCTTGCGACCTGCAAGAGATAGTCGGATGAGGTTTTCAATATAAACAACTGCGTCGTTGAGGCTTTCAGTCGTCTTATATACCTAACCTCGCTTTCTCGTTGCTCTATGGAAGCCGCTCGGATAAGGTTGTGGCGGTAGTTGCGGGCCAGAGACGGGCAGGTACAAAATTGCCTTGGCGCACCGCCTCAATGAAGCCCTCTTGGGTGAGTCAGACCGCAGGAAACAGACAAAAGTCGCACAGATGTGGACTTGTTCGGTTTGATTGCAGTCCCGAGCTCGGGATTTTAGGCCGCAAGTCTGGTATTGAGTCACCCTGTTCGCGTCAGATGCATCAGGAACGTTGTGGTTGTGGAGGGCAAAGCGCTCATCTTACCCTGAAGCCTTGGGTCAAAGTGGTGTTGCAAAAGTCGTGACAGTTAGGTAAGATTTCAAATGATGTATGCAAGACACTACGTTATAATATGATGAGATATA
Source organism: Fusarium buharicum (assembly GCA_014822075.1). NCBI lineage: Eukaryota > Fungi > Ascomycota > Sordariomycetes > Hypocreales > Nectriaceae > Fusarium > Fusarium buharicum. The sequence continues at coordinate 31,257 of JAATHB010000399.1, read as the reverse complement.
CAATATACGATTCTATATGGTCATACGATATTAGGTATAGTAGGTATGTTTAACCTAGGTACCTATTCAAAAGGCAGTGCTTGGAGCCCAGGCAGGAAGGCGTTGTTAGATGATAGCCAATGTTAGGTACTTAGGTATGGTCAGGCTCATCGTCATGATGAGAGCCCCACGCGCAAGCTACCCCACCAAAAATCTTCGATCAAACACAAGACTTTTAAGCATTCGATTCGCCTGAACAGCCGCGATTTGCGCCCCAAGCAACTCAAGATTGATCATCTGCATAAAGAACTTTTTCATTCCAATTTCATTGATTAACTGTAGCCATAAGTGGGATCATGGCAAATCCGTTCCTTCTCGCTGCTGACAACAACCCCACGTTGCTGCCCCTCCTTCGAGAGAACCCAGCGCTGGCGTCGTCGCAAGATGAACACGGCTACTCCCTCATTCACGCTGCCGCCAGCTACAACCACCTCGATCTTCTACGCACCATTGTTCGCGAGTTTAAAGTCGATGTAGATCTGAAAGATGAGGATGACGAAACCGCTTTATTTGTTGTCGAAACTCAAGATGCTGCTCAAGTGCTAGTCGAAGAGCTCGGCGCCAACATCAACCATCGAGGATCAGAAGGATTGACAGCTAAGGAGAAGATCGAAGCCGAGGGGGATTTCCCAGCTGTTGCTGTGTACCTGGCGAAGATGGAAGCTGAACAGGCTGATGATCCTGCTTCGACCGCAGCCGCTGTCATGCCTGAGGTTATTCCCCCACCCCCGGAGGGGATGAAAGTTACTGTTGGAACGATGGACGAGGCCACAGATATTCCCGAAGAAATTGACTCCGAATTTCGAAGAAGGATCGAGGAACTGGCCCAGCGCGACGATTTCAACACCCCACAAGGCCAAGCCGAGCTAAGGAGACTGATCGAAGATGCGGTGTTGGGCGAAGGCGGTGTTGGCGACGAGCGAAACGTGCGATCCAAGCAACAATAGATTCTCAGCCTGAAGCTTTTGTCTCCCACATGAGATATTTGCCAGCTGCGTGAGGCGGCCTTAGGATAGTGATATCATCACTGCTACCTGGTAAACTCTTCGAGAAGCATGTAGCACTGAGGGAGAACCATGTCGCAGAAGGGGAAGCGATGAGTACATCCATAAGCAGACCACGGAGCCATTGCGTCGAAATCAGCCCTTCCCAGGTCAACTTGCAGACCATAGATTCTTTGGCGGTATCACCCGACAAGCAATATCGTGAGAGATAGGGATCAATGTTATCCTGGGGCTCTATACGTGAGCTGCCCAGCCGGATGAGGGACAACCACTCGTAACACTCGGTGGAAAGGTGTTCAAGAGCTTCGCGGTCATTATCGACAAGAATCTCTGGGCCAACCTCAAGGCTCGGTTGGAGAACAGCAAGGTTTTGAGATATGGTTGGTATTGAGGTGAAGGCCGTGGGGAAAAACTTATGGAGGGGATCTGGAGTTGGAGCTTGGAAAAATTAGCATAAAGCCAGAATACTGTCTGGGAGCTAAAGCAAGCCGGGTGCCTACTTTGTATTGTGTTATCGCAGAAAAGCCATGTTATAGCTTGAGTGAAGACGGTCTTGCAGGCATAGATAAGCCTATCGAAGCCCTTTTTCCCTCGAAACATAGAAGGATCTCTGAGATTGTATGTTACAACTTTGTTATACGATTAGTACGCACTTTTGTAGGCTCGCTCTATGGTTACTTACCCCAACGAGGCTTTGATCCCCTCGCACCCTTCGAGCCGTACGGTTTACCAACAAGTCCTGCCCGTTCGTATGTCTCTTTATCCACGTACATGGTCAAGAAACCTGAGTATTGTTAGCTTGTGCGTTGGAGTATGTTGTCCAGCCAGTCTTGTTACCTTCACGTAACGTGAAAAGTGTGCCAGCAGTTGCTTGCCCTTCTGAAAGCATGAGAATATCACCTATAAGAGGCAATTTGTTAGCAGACATTAACTACCCGAACAAAATCCGTACCCCTCTTGATATACTCTGTAAAGAAATCGCCCTGCAAGATATCTCCAAGCGACATCACCACCTTGGAATAGCGTGGGGGCTTCTGTGAGTTGGCAAGTTGCTCATGGGCTGCATCATACGCCTCGGCAGGCAGTATTAAATCAATCTAGTTTATAATGAGCATTAGGTATGTGTATGATTCAGACATTTATCAAACCTTGTGAATGAAATCTAGCGACATGGTCGCTGACCAAGGTTTGCCCTTATGGGGAGCTTGCTTGGTATCAACATGACCCATGGTGCCGTATGTCACAAAACATTTTGGCGACTGATAGATGGATGGCGCAGCAGCTGGGAACATCCTCTGGACAGGAGTGGAAATAAAGATGGGAAACAATCGAGTTAGCTTGTATAGGTCATGGAAAAGTGTGTAAGTCGCCAGTGAGATGGTTGGTGTTGGTGTTTCAAGCACAAACGGAACGGCTTGGGTTTTAGCCGGGATTTTGTCGGCGAATTTTTCTCGCAAGATCAGGATCTGTAGAGAGGATTTCTGGACTTTGCTGCAACTCAAAACCAGCACATTTGCTAGGTTTTTCGAGGTTCTCGCTAATTTAGTGAACACATCCTCCAAAATCACATTTGGTCGTGGCAGAATCACCCATCGTAAAGCAATCTTTCATTAAAGAAGTCAACCGCAGTACCCTCCCCCCACCATCACTTATGCCACGGGCTTAACGAACTGCGTTGTGACAGAAAACAAGACACTAGAAACCTGAGAGCTGGATTCAATATGGAGTTTCTCATCAAGTTCGCGCAGGCTCATGAGACCTTTCGGATTCCTGAAATTGAGGCGTTGGCTCTCATTGAGAGACTGAATATGAAAATAGTCGACTATAGCCAGGATGTCCGTTTTCCCCACAAACAATATCGATTCAGAAACTCACCGTGAATAGTCCCCCTTTTGCATCGTACAACTGGCCTCGGTGGAAGCTGCCATACGCCTGGCTAAGAGATCTATCCTTATCCAGTCCATCCATGAACTCTGGGGTAGAGGAAGTACCCTAGACGGACTTCACGAATCAGTCAAAACCAAAACATCTCACCTCTGGGATAGCTACCTTGGGAAATCGTTCAAGTTTGATGTCGATCCCTATCAAGGAACCCGCTCTGCAAAGAAGCGGATCGAACTCATCAACTCATTCCGATTTCTGGGCTGGACAGGACCAGTCAAGATGACCAATCCAGATAACTTATTCACCATCTTCGAAATGTGGCCTTATAACAGTGTTCCCCTAAACATTCCAGATCCCGACATGATGTACCTTGCTCGGCATGTAGGGAACTCGTCGCGGGATATTTTGGTCAAGTTCGACTTGAAGAAGCGTGGGTACATCTCTACCACAAGTATGGATTCCGAGCTCGCCCTAGTTACTGCCAACATTGCCCTCGCTGCCCCTGGGAAACTCTTCTACGATCCTTTTGTTGGAACGGGCTCGTTTCCCATCGCTTGCGCTCATTTCGGTGCTCTCGCCTTCGGGAGCGATATTGACGGCCGGAGCATGCGTGGCGAGGGCGGAAAGAAGAGTCTGAAAGGAAACTTTGATCAGTATGGCATTGGGTCTTGCCTAGGAGATGTGTTCTCAGCCGACTTGACAAACACGCCCATCCGAAGACACCGCCGGACATGGGATGGAATTGTCTGCGATCCACCATATGGTGTACGAGAAGGATTGAGGGTTCTTGGTCTTCGTGATCCTGAGAAGACACCCTGGTTGATAGAACAGGGGAAACAACATGGGATGTTTGTGATACCCCCGATACTCGAGCCGACCCCTGCTGACTTTCACAGGAAACCGACCTATGTACCACCCAAGAAACCGTACAGCTTTCTGGTAATGCTTGATGACATTCTCACTTTTGCAGCTGAGACGTTGGTTGATGGTGGGCGGCTGTCGTTCTGGATGCCAACTGCCAACGACCAAGACCAAGAAATTCCTGTGCCTACCCATCCATGCATGGAAGTTGTTGTGGTCTGTACTCAGCCGTTCAATAAATGTGAGAAACCCTTGTCATCTCCTCTGTCTCTACAAATACTGATGTTCAACAGGGTCGAGGAGGCTCATCACTTACTGCCGACTCCCCGACTCGCAAGTTTCGCAGTCCACCCTCCAAGCCTACACAAACCGTCAAAAACTCACAATGAACGGGACTTCGGCAGACGAACTCAATCCGTTTCGACGTGGATATTTCAAAAAGTTCGAGGCCGATGAATAAACCTCAGATACAAGAAAGACCTCGCTCTGCTCCTATCAAGAATTTCCCATGCTCCGCATTCATATGTGATAAGCTGCCCAAAAAACCCAAAACTTGGAGGACCACAATCGCAACTCGTGTAGGCGTATCAAGATGTCATGATAACGGGGCCCTACCCTACCCGTCTCCCATCTATATGTTGGTTAACAGTACTGAACATTTCCAACCAGGCCTGTCAAGAATCAAAGTAAAGAACTAGCAGTATGCTCATGACGACATCAAAGTTTGAGCTTCCGCTACATGTCAAGTTCTGATAAGTCCGTATCTCAACGGAACTCGGTTGCAGCAAAGCAGCCCCTGTCAGGGACATGCTTCAACTCCAGTTGCTGAAACCTGGAGACTGTTAGTAGGGATTCTTCAATGCGTGGTTGGCCTCGGAAGCTCACTTTTCGCTCTTGGAGTGAAAATAAATACCGCTCACTTCACCTTTAACTTGGTTGAAGCAAATATAGTAAAAGCCTTCGAAGCTTGCGCCTGTTATCGTGCGGACTCGGTGGTCAGGGACCAGGAAGTGCTCTTTCCATCGCATAAAAATTGTCTCCCGTTGGGCAGCATCACGAATGGTGACAGGTCCCTTGCGGGCCTGCTTTTGGAAAGGGCGAAATGCTGTGAATTTGGCCCAGTGGCTTAGGTCGACCTTGCTATTTGCGCCCCAGTTCTCATGCTGAGTATAAAAGCTGTACTTGGAGCCGATAATCTCTCCCTCGAAATATGTCGTAAGGGTAGGATGATCCTCTGTCAGGCCTGCAATAAGAGTCAGCATTAGTTGCTCAACCCGCGAGGACCGCTTTTACCGACCTTGAATGCGGAGATAGCCACAAAGGAAGGACTCGCGCATATCTACATGCTTGATTTCAACCTGGACATCGTAGACCTGCCGCTCTGACTGCTGTGTGCCATGAAACTTGCTACCTGGTCGCAGGTACGAGGATGGAGCCGAAGGGATTGTCTATGTTTTTGGTCAGATGTTGCGGCCTGAAGGAATTGATAGTAACTCACCCGCATGCATGAGTAGTCGGGGCCCATCGATGGGGACCAAAGGTCGTTTTCTTGTGCATCGGAATCAATCCATTCCGACTCTCGATTGGGCGACCCTCTCCGTCTGGATGGCTCGCGTAGGACCGATTCGGACTCGGAAGCTCGTTGTGTGCTGTTGGAAGGTTCCCTACTCAACTGACTGCCGATCTCGGCCTCTCTTCCCTTGAATTCGGAGCCGGAACCGCTGGGTATAGGAGATGTAACGGCCGTAGTAGCAGTTTGAGGCCGGGGTGACATGGTGGAAGATCTTGATGATGGGTCATCGGATGGGCGTCCCTCGTACATGATGGCGTCGTCGCTTGTTGGGCCCTCGGGCGCAGGCGGCGTGTCAACTGTGAGCGGCGAGGCACCATCGACAGAAAGGCTGGGATTGGGCTGGACACCGATATCATCGACGTGGTTTTCGTTATCTTCATGCGACTGCCAAGTAACGCGTAGCTGATGGACGTCTTCGGGGCAGGTCGAGAAACTGTGGGAGCGTGGAGACGCCGCATCGACGGGCGGATTCGATGATGGTGTTGGCATTGTATTTGACGTGTAAGGGAAGGCGGAGCAATTAGTTAGGGAAGTTGTTTACAGAATGTAGCCAGTAGTCAAATGCAGATGAGAAAAAATCGAGGGTATCAAATCGACCGTTAGACGATGCAAGTTTGGAGGACCGGCCTGAAGTAGAGTGTTCGTTGTTCGAGACCAAGGGGAGGATAACCAAGTTAGTGCTAATCACCAAAGGGTGGCGATCTCGGGGTAGGTAGATAGTTGAGCAAGGTACTGTAGAATTGGTACTGTATGCAGAGTGACAAGAGAACCAGGGCGTAAGGAAGCCCTCTAGAAAGCAATAAACATGCCCATCCCAAGAATCGGGGAAAGGGTGATAAAACAATGAATAATAATACAGAAGTCTGGAGGTTGGAGCAACCAGGCAAGCAAGTTAAAGCATGCCAGATCGCAAATGGGTCGATGGCGAGGGAAAGGGTCAAGTCGGTGATGCTCGGGCTGGCTTTTGATGGAGGACGAGGGGCTTGATTTGCTGGCATCCGGGGTCTGTAGCGGGCTATGTGGGGACCTCCATACATAGATACTGGATGTATGTGGATGTATCCATGGATACATCCACCCGGCAAGACAGGGAGTCTTCCAAGTCTTGGCTGATGGCTGATGGCTGATGGCTGATGGCTGATGCCGTATAGTTTGATCCTGGCTAGGGAGTTTGCGACGTCTTCACCCATTCTTTGGATGGTAAAAGTATTTAGTGTAAGTGTTTGAAAGTAGATGTGTTTCTCATGCTGATGGCGGCATCCGACGGAAGAGGCCTCAGATTACAGTGTCTAGATCCTGATCCTGATCATGAGGCTCGAGGTAAACCTGTGAAGCTTTGTATCGGAGCGCATGCATTCAATCAGATCCAGAACCGCTCTACGTTGAGATGCCTGCAGTATGCGAAGCTTTCCCCGGGCACCATGTAACATGAGAACATGCTGATCCAGCTATGCTATCCACTTTGGCTAGTCCGGCTCTCTCATCTTGGGCTGAGATGCTGAGGCTTGACCAGGGGATTCGTTCCATCTTGGTGGGCGAGCTAGTCGAACCTTTGACAAGCCCTGCCTTGGCCTTTATCACTAACTATCATAAGATTGAATGTGACGAACAGTCTTCTGTCAATTTCATAAACATCGAAGTGACAATGTGGACTCTTCAGTTTATTGGACCCATGGCGATTGTCTGCTTGGGAATGTCGTTGCGAAAATCAGATGCTCCTTCATGCAATGGGAAACGGGCTGCTTCCGTGCCGTCCCCAGATGCGCCATCGGGCAGCCCCAGCACCCCCACTGCGTTCCAGCTCGCGTTCTGTATGGGGTGATGGGCCCGTAAGACGACCTGATGCACATGCCAACTCCCAGACCGTTTGGTAATGATGCAAAATCATATCCAATGGATAGGTATTTCTTAAGCCTAAGGATTCCGTTTTTCTAACGGTCTGTTCGGTATCAGCCTTGACTTATAGCCTCAGCCACGTATATGATTCCTGGATAAGCATTTTCCTACTTCATCCTGAGTGAGGCCAGAGGAGTGGTTCCAACTGACAGCAGGTCGTCTTGACCGCCCAGACTTCACATGTCAGGCTACAAATCCATGCGCGTGTTGTTCATGTTTAATTGGTGGCTGTATATCGTCAGGCTGAAAACGCAAAGTAAGTACATACATATTAATACATAGTATGACTCGACGCTGCTAGGTGGTTCGGAAAATAATCAGCATTAAAATCGTCTGACAAAAGAAATAGAGCATATACGGAACTTGGATCGACCTGAAGTGCCCAAATGCTTCTGTCACCCTAGTATTTCTTTATTTAAAGTTGGGTACGTATCTTGATTAATTTTAGGATTGACGGTCAACCCATAAAACTCTATCAGGTTGATATCTCCCAGAGTCCCAAATCTTCTAGAGTTATCTCCAGATTTTGCAGATGCCCTTCTTCAAGCCCCTTCCTTACCTCTGTGACCGAGGAACGGTACTCGAACAGCCAACTCTTGTCCGCTAAAGGTGTTCATTTGTGCCATAGCTTCTTTCTAAACCTTCATTCCTCGCCATGTATAAACATTCCTTCTCCACAGTGGTCTTCTACACTGTTTCTTCAATGATTCGGGTATCGCTCCTAACACGATCGTGTCGTTTTTGTTCTCCTTTTTACGACCGGATCAACTTGCTTCAGGTATCGAACAAGAACTGCCATTTCCATCTACGCATGTCTCTGGTATCGCCCTCTTTAAATGGGCTTGATCTTGAAATGAAGAGCAATTAGGCTGAAGACCAGAGCCTTCAGGTCCTGGACGAGGTAGTAGAATACGCGTAGACCTTCAGGGTCGGCAGACTCCGTGACATCGACCAGGGAACCAATCTTGGCGGTCTATTACGCCTGTTAGTAATGTCCTCCCAGACTGTGGCAATATGACCTACTTCGAACGCGATATGATCATTCCCAATCCTGATCTCCAGTTCCTGACGCCCATCTTTGTTCTTCTGTGGCCATTTGGAATCGTCTTCTCTGTTTAGTGTGAGGGCTGGTCCACATGAGACGGTTGGGTAAGGGGCCAGGCATACTTCGTGATTTCGCTCGTCTTGATGATGCGCTTGATTTCGTCGACCACGACCGAACTAACACACACTTCAAGCCTGTTAGCAAGAGCTGACTGTCAAAGCTTCGTAAGTGATACTGACTCTCTTTTCGAATTAAGCTATCATTTCGGTAGTTGGAGTTGTTGGCGTATCTGGCTACTGCGCTGCGACCATCACCGACGACTCGAAAATCGAACTCTGTCACATCGTGCATTAGACAATGATCGCGCAATGACTACCGCGGATGATCGAGGCTGTTCATACCTAGGAATTCGTGGCCAAAGCGACCCATATGGCCAGAGCTGTTTGGAGAGACGTCATTTAGCAACGCAACATTGCGATCAGGCAGGTAGGATAGAAAAGCAATCAAAGGTCACGTACTAGTAGCGAAGATAGAAAGGTTCATTTGCCGAAGACATATTGGTTTCGACGGAGAAGCCGGCAAGGCTGGTAGGGTCGTCAATTCGTGATGGAATCTGGAGAAAGAATCGCAAGGCTGAGAAAGAACTGCGGGACCTGGAGGTGAAAGTGAAAGGTGAGTGCACATACCATTTTTGGCGGGGCAAGTCAGCTTGACGCCGAAGGTGTGAGACTTTCTCGCCGCGGTAGCCAACCGCGCGGCCTAAAAGTATACCTTATAGTCAACCAAAGCTTAACTCTTATCGTGGTAAACCCCTGTAAACAGAAATTGAATTGAATTGAGCATGTCAGCAATTTGATATGTCAATAGCTGGGCGCTCTGTTACAAATACCTTGACTTTCTTGCCTAGGTTACTTACCCGTCATTGTATTCATCGGGACTGAGCAGTTTGACCCGAAGTTAAGAGATAGCTTCTAGGTACCTGATTCACCCCTTGTCAAATCACGTGACTGGGCTCTCTCGCATCAAGTCTTAGTGCCACCTGTTCGACATCTGGCAGGACAGATCTTCTTGAAGCCGACGCTGTCTAGGTAGAGCTGGCCCGGATTTACCACAGGGGATTCTGGCAAAAACTGACAGCGATTGCGCGCTGCAATAACTCAACGAATGGCATAGGCCGACTTTGCTTCTGTCCAGACAATTAGAGCTCCAAAGCAGCTGAAACCCCTGAGCTGAGCCTCCCCACCGCCGTCTCGATACCACCTATACCTCCAATCCCATCTCCTACGTTCCCCTTAAGAGCCACGTCCCAACTACAACAACACCTCCACCAACTTTGTCGGGCAGCCGCTGGCGACGATCTTCAAGATGTCTGGCTTTCTCGAGAATGCGTACAGTCTCGTTCACCAGGACAATGCGGCTGATGTCCCCACCGTTTCTGATCTGCGCATGCAGCTGGAGAAGGGCACCGACGAGTCCAAGGTCGAGACTATGAAGCGCATCTTGACCATTATGCTCAACGGCGACCCTATGCCCACACTTCTTATGCATATCATCCGTTTCGTTATGCCTTCCAAGTACAAGCCTCTCAAGAAACTGCTGTATTTCTACTATGAGATCTGCCCCAAGCTTGACAGCAGTGGCAAGCTCAAGCAGGAAATGATTCTGGTTTGGTAAGGTTACACTTTTCCCTGCCTATACTCATAAGGCTGTTTTGTCGCCGCAATTGTGTGTTGCTAACAATACCTTATAGTAATGGTATCCGGAACGACCTACAACATCCCAACGAATACATTCGAGGAAACACTCTGCGCTTCCTCTGCAAGTTGAGAGAGGCTGAGCTTATCGAGCCTCTTCTCTCTTCAGCACGATCCTGTCTCGAGCACCGCCATGCCTACGTCCGAAAGAACGCCGTATTCGCCATCTCCTCCATCTACACCCATTCACCCTCCCTGATCCCTGATGCCTCGGAGCTTATTTCTACTTTCCTTGAAGGAGAAAGCGATGGTGTCTGTCGAAGAAACGGCTTCGCGGCCCTTGCGAGCATTGATCACGATGCAGCCCTGCTTTATCTCGGCTCCGTCTTCGAGGGGATTCCCAATGCAGAGGAACTTCTTCAACTTGTCGAGCTCGAATTTATCCGCAAGGATGCTGTCCAGAACTCCCAGAACAAGGTCGGTCTAACACCTATTTAGAAGGGCGTTCAAACAGTTGCTAACAATCACTATAGGCGCGATACCTGAGGTTAATCTTCGATCTGCTAGAAGCAGGAGCCTCGACTGTCGTATACGAAGCTGCCTCATCTTTGACCGCTCTCACCAACAACCCGGTTGCTGTCAAGGCCGCCGCCGCCAAGTTTATTGAATTGAGCATCAAAGAGGCAGATAACAATGTTAAGCTTATCGTGCTTGATCGAGTTGACCAATTGCGCAAGAAGAACGAGGGTGTTCTCGACGACCTGACCATGGAAATCCTCCGAGTTTTGTCTAGCACCGATATCGACGTTCGAAGAAAGGCCCTTGGCCTTGCCCTCGAGATGGTGTCTAGCAAGAACGTCGAGGAGGTTGTTCTCTTGCTCAAGAAAGAACTTTCCAAGACTGTCGATCAAGAATACGAAAAGAACACCGAGTACCGATCTCTGCTCATCCACTCGATTCATCAATGCGCGATCAAGTTTTCTGAGGTTGCCGCAAGTGTTGTGGAGCTTCTCATGGATTTCATCGCCGATTTTAACAACGTTTCCGCCGTCGATGTTATCAACTTCGTTAAGGAAGTTGTCGAGAAATTTCCTAACCTTCGAACTACCATTATCGAGCGTCTGGTCTCCACTTTGGGCGAAGTCCGAGCTGGCAAGGTGTACCGTGGCATCATGTGGATTATCGGCGAGTACTCTCTTGAAGAGAAGGATATCCGAGAGGCTTGGAAGAGGATACGTGCTAGCCTAGGCGAGATGCCCATTCTTGCCTCTGAACAACGACTACTGGATTCCCACGATGATGGAGACCAGACTGAAGACCACATTAACGGAACATCGAAGCCCGCTGCTCCCTCTGGATCACGTAAGGTTCTGGCTGATGGTACCTATGCTACTGAGACTGCCCTTACCAGCCAGTCTTCGGCGGCTGCCAAGTTGGAAGCCGTCAAGACTGCCCAGAAGCCTCCGCTGCGCCAACTCATTCTCGACGGTGACTACTATCTTGCTACCGTTTTGTCGTCCACTCTTGTCAAGCTTGTGATGCGACACCACGAAATTTCCTCTGACAAGGCTCGGACTAACGCCCTCCGTGCCGAGGCCATGCTAATTATGATCTCTATCATCCGAGTGGGCCAGTCTCAGTTTGTCAAGGCCCCTATTGATGAAGATTCTGTGGATCGAATCATGTCTTGCGTGCGATCGTTGGCAGAGTTTGAGCAGAAGAAGGAACTCGAAACTGTCTGGCTGGATGACACCCGCAAGGCCTTCCGGGCTATGGTACAGGTTGAGGAGAAGAAGCGAGCCGCCAAAGAGGCTTCTGAGAAGGCCAAGACAGCTGTCCAGGTCGATGACGTCGTCTCTATCCGGCAACTTGCTAAGAAGAACACCTCTGACAGCCTGGACGAGGTCGAGGTGGATCTGGAAAGGGCGACTGGTGGCGAGGGCACTGCCGAAGACCTTTCATCCAAGCTCAGCCGTGTGGTTCAGTTGACCGGTTTCTCCGATCCTGTCTATGCTGAAGCCTATGTCAAGGTTCACCAGTTTGATATTGTGCTCGATGTTCTTCTGGTCAACCAAACTACCGAGACCCTCCAGAACCTCTCTGTCGAATTTGCTACTCTTGGTGACCTGAAGGTGGTCGAGCGACCTACTACACAGAACCTGGGCCCTCATGACTTCCACAACGTGCAATGCACAATCAAGGTCTCGTCAACAGACACTGGTGTCATTTTTGGTAACGTTGTATACGATGGTGCTCATTCTACTGATACCAATGTTGTCATTCTTAACGACCTGCACGTTGATATCATGGACTACATTCAGCCTGCTACGTGCACTGAGACACAGTTTCGCACCATGTGGACTGAGTTCGAGTGGGAGAACAAGGTCAACATCAACTCAAAGGCTAAGACGCTACGAGATTTCCTCGATCAGCTCATGGCCTGCACAAATATGAACTGCCTGACGCCTGAGGCCAGTCTAAAGGGTGACTGTCAGTTCCTGAGCGCTAACCTCTACGCGAGGAGTGTGTTCGGTAAGTCGTCTCTTCTATTACCAACAGGACTATACTAACCATAGATTTAGGTGAGGATGCTCTTGCTAACCTGAGCATCGAGAAGGAGGGCGATGACGGACCTATCACCGGTTTCGTCCGTATAAGGAGTCGATCACAAGGCTTGGCCCTGAGCCTGGGTTCATTGAAGGGACTTAACAAGATTGGCTCAACAGCCTAGATCGGCTGATCATGCGTACAAGTACTTGGGTCAAATTATACGAAGAGAGTTGCTGCTGCATAAGATTCATGACGATGGTTGGAGCGGAGTCAGGGTCGGAGCATGTTAATGGGTGTTTTCCCACCAAAAGGCTATGCGATGGGTCCCTAGTAGAGTTCATTGTAAGCAGGTTTAGGTAGACGTTGATTCCAAACAAAGGCACATTGGTTCTCAAATGGGGTCCGTCAAAGATAGGGGCTATTGCGAAGGTGCTTGAATGGCTTTCATTTTCAAGAACACAAGAACTTGGTGCTATCACATACGTTATTAAGCTTGTTTTAGAACTCTGGTAGAATCATGTACGTGTATTATAGGGGAAATGTTATACGATTATTCAAAATCAATCTTGGCACAAGATATAAAAGCAGTGTGAGTTATAGACAAATCATCGCTAGGCCAGCTTCCGAACTCCGAAAGGTGATGTGATAGTAAATGCTTAGGGTAAACGAGATGGGGTATTATCCAGACAGTAGGCCATGGTAGATCAAGAAAAGGGAAAGGGAAAGGGCCGTTGGCGCAGGCGTATAGTAGGGGGACTTTCTGTGTAAATGCGGCTGAAGGGGCTTTGAGAATCAAATATCATCAATTCCTGTTGATGAATGAATGGCGACAAGGGATGTTTTAGACTTCAAAGACAAGGGCATTAACAATATGGCCCTTCTGCCAGTTCTGCGCTGGTAGAGATAAGTTGTCTTTCAGGATCTTGCCCATGTATGCTATCCTGATCTTTTTGGTGGAACCAAGCTGAGAAGAATGTTAGTAACGGGTCGATCAGTTGAAAGAGGAGAATACTCACATTAGCCTCCTGAGCAATCTTTTTGGCTACACTTCGGACAGTCTCCGACTCAGTTATGCTGACTTTAATATCCTGGCCGTTTTCGCTGAGCCTAGCCATTATTGTGATTCGTTGTCGAACGTCGTCAACTTCCTTGCCCTTCTCTTGCTTGTTGCCTTCAATCTCATCGTCACTCAACTCTTCGTCTGCTGCCGTATCCTCGCCAACCGTTGAGATGTCTGCCTTTGCGCCGCCTTGCCGGTCCTCTTGCACATTCGACGGGTCACAGACAACCCATTCCGGTAGTTGGTAGTAGTTTCCAAGAGGATCGTACACGCCGTTGGAAAGGTTGCCAGTTGGTAGCGAGATCTCAGCAGCAGAGAGAATCATCTGCGCCGTCGCAAGACCGTTGGACTCGTCATCCTGAACATCTTGGCTCGCCGGGTCCCACAGTACTTGAAGCGCGGCATGAATCGTCTGCCATATCTCAGGCCTTCCGGTGACTCTGGTATCGAAGAAGGCTTCACGTTCTCGTGCCAATTCGCTCTTTGTCCATGTGCGATCGCGGGAAGCCCACTTGTGCCGTTTCAAGGGCTTATCGATGTGTTGGTCTAGAGGACGGTCGTTGCGACGGCGCTGGCGACGTCTTTCGGCAGGGACTTGCGGTTGGGCGGATTCGGGGAGTGACAGCGGGGGAGGATTGATGGCGCGCGATGAAGCGTTGGGGGCGCCACCTGGGTAAGGCGAGTTAGGACCTGAAGAGCGTGAGAAGCAGCAGCCCTAGACACCGTGAGTTAGATATTGTAGCATTCATGTTGTAGGTGAATGTTCGGTGGTCGCACCATCTTTGCTCAGCGGGTGATGATGATCAACGTCGACTGGTGGATTGACGGCTAAGGCAAGGAATGAGGATCCCAACTTTAGCGACTAGCCATCGCTGGCCGAAGTCGCAGATCGCACGGGTCGCGGCGGTAGACGATTGTCGAGAGGATAATAACCCTTGGAATTTTCAAGCGATTGTCTGTTGCAGAAAGAAGAAAAAGGAAGAATAATTAGAGGAGAAGGAGGCTTAGATGCTGGGCGCAGGAGGCGCAGAAGAGGAGGATCGAGGCGGGAGCCGAGTGCTGGAGTCGCCGAATCTATCGATCTCGTTTTGGGTGGTTCCCAATGGAACCCAAGGTTGTCAGGACCAGGGGGAGGAGGCGCAAAAGCGGGACTCGCTCGGTTCTATCAAAGCCTGGGCTAAGAAGGGTCCAGGTCTTTTGGTGAATCTTTATCTGGCTACCTTGGGTTAAGTCCAGAGCGGAGTGTTGCCTTAGTGAATCAGTAAAGTGTCGCAGTGAAATCGATAACAATTACACCCAGCAAGTTGCTTGCTACCTACCTCTGCAGTCAATAGCTAACAAGGATCTCGGCAATAACTTATAAGAGTGTGATCAAGGTTAGGTTAGGTTGTCCACGTTAAGGGAGACGCGGCCTTTCATGTAAGATGATGCATACGCAGAGCTTATGTAGCTTTGTTGATGTAATCTCGAGCTTGGTTCTATGGATCTAGCCAAGAAAGTAAAAAACCACCAAAAGGCAGTTGATCTATGCTGGCTATTGTTGGTGGGCTTTTGTAAAAGCAGGCCAGGGTTTTAGAGGGGAACCTTGTCTGCCTTTCACATCCTTATGTGCGAACGAGGAATCTCAGTGACATTGATTTACCAAGTCTCGTAATAACTGCGAGTTTCCGTATTTTTCTACCTCGATGGCCTGATTTAAAAACAAATTGGTGATCTGACTCTATAAAACCTTGATCAATATTACATCTGGCATTGTATCTGTCATCCTCCCACGACCAACCAAGACGTCCAAAAAAGAAAAGAAAAAAAACTGTTCGATGGCACGGTCCACGATAAACCATCTGCTGTGTTACAGCTGCAGCATGCTTTTAACCAACGTCCCGAATCAATCGATGAGGTATTCCAACTCTTAGTCTCTAGGTAGCATGGGGGTTTTAAATGCGACAGGATCCAAGGCAAACCGTTCTGTTCCATGATCAGAGACACTCCAAGGTTTCTCTCCAGGTTTGTGCCAAAGGATCCGATGATACAAATGGTTTCGGCGGAGCATGAACGTGTAGTGTTCATGAGTGTATAGAAGATGTACGACGCCTTTTTGTCGATGAACAAGAAACTCGGTTGGTTCTGGGCTTTCGTGCGACCTGTATGCCGTAATCACTACCCATTCGTCGTCTAGAAGAGTCGCTCCAAAAAAATCTTGCAGTATCAAGCCGCAGGAAGGTTGATGGATCCGCGATCGGCAGCCAAGAGTTTTCGGCCGGGTTCGACGACAAAATGAGCTTTACTGAGGATTTAGGCACGTCCTCTGCGCCTTCAATAACATCAAACACATGGGTTGAAGGAGCTTGGCCATCAACCAGAGCTTGCCATATCATGAGTAGTATTTCTTGTGGGAGTGAAAAGAAGCCCGCCATGATGAGTCGTGTAAAAAATGGTTACCCTTCGGAGTATGGGGTGTAAACGACAAGGGAAGAGTCATCCATGTATAAATCCTTTCTTAGGAGAGACTTTGCATCAGTAAATTTACTTCTGCCTTAGAACAATGCTCTAAAACTTCCAACAGAAGCACTGCGCAGCAGTCGATGGACCACGGAAACCGGGTATTATTCCCCCTCTAGGTAGTGAGATGTTAACCAGATTTTAATGCTAATATTATGGTAGGTTGTGATAAAGTCTGGTTTTGGGTAGATGAGGCTCACCTGGCTTCACCGAGATTGCAGCCAATCGGCAATCATCATGGTTAATAGCATCCACCAACACATCCAGCTCTTTACCGTGAGCTCTACTCTTCTCATCGAGGTACTTGCAGTTTGCACTGTTGTTAATCCAAGGCCTGTACACTCAATTCGACTGAGTCAGTTTGTTTGGCTTGTTACACGACAGAGACTACATTTTTATCTTTCATCTTTTAGGCGTCAGCCAGTATTTGTTTACCTCTTCTGACGGGCTACCCGAATAACAAACATCGCGCCTCAAACTATAACCAATGACCCACGCGTGTTCATAATGGAACGGGCAACTGAGCGTCATTTCTATTATCACGGGAAAGAGGTATATACCTAACCGCATTTATATTTCCGTGAATATACCCAACTGACCGACGAATAGGGCTATGAAGCGGAACGCAACAACTGCCATTGGTGTCAAATCCGCTCTTTTCCCACACACGCTATGCTCCCCATCACGGTTGTCAATGAACAAGACTCTCAAGTCCTCCCAGATGATTTCCGATTTATCAACCGCGTGGTTCTCGGCGAGGGAGTTGAGCAGGCCGGGGATAGCTTCCGCAGCGGCTGCTCCTGCGCCAATGACACAGAGTGTCAGTTTACAAGCTGCCACTGCCTCGCCGATTTAGATGATGATGATTCCAGTGACGAGGAAGAAAACTCTTTCAGACACCGTGCCAACGGAATGGATGTGGACACGCCTAGAGTTCATAGAAAGGCCTACGCGTATCATGCCCATGGCTCCAAAGCCGGGCTTCTTCGCTCAAAATTTCACGATTCGAAGACACCTATATACGAGTGCCATCAAGGCTGTTCTTGCAGTATACACTGTCCAAATCGTGTCGTCGAACGTGGTCGAACAATTCCGCTCGAAATATTCCGCACTGAGGACCGAGGATGGGGTGGGTGTCCCTTTGCCTACCAATTTCAACGGTGCGGTTGATTCACTGACGCCGGCCTGCTACAGGAGTAAGATCACCAGTCTCGATAAAAAAAGGCCAGTTCGTGGACAGATACCTGGGCGAAATCATCACATCAACTGAAGCTGATCGCCGACGCTCCAA
Source organism: Fusarium buharicum (assembly GCA_014822075.1). Classification (NCBI taxonomy): domain Eukaryota; kingdom Fungi; phylum Ascomycota; class Sordariomycetes; order Hypocreales; family Nectriaceae; genus Fusarium; species Fusarium buharicum. Next base: position 13,861 of record JAATHB010000399.1, on the reverse strand, counting down.
ATCCGCCATCTCACAACGCAAAGATGTATACCTCTTCGCTCTAGACAAATTTACAGACCCAGATTCTTTCGATCCGCGATTAAATGGTCCCCCTCTAGAAGTCGACGGCGAATTTATGTCTGGTCCAACACGCTTCATTAACCACTCCTGCGATCCCAACATGCGGATCTTTGCGAGAGTGGGTGACCATGCTGACAAACACATCCACGACCTTGCTTTGTTTGCAATTAGAGACATACCGAAGGGTCAAGAGCTGACTTTTGACTACGTCGATGGGGTTTCGTACGAGGGCGAGGAGCCGGGCGGTGATGTTGACCATATGACCCCGTGTTTGTGCGGAAGCAAGAAGTGCAGGAAGTTTTTATGGTGAACAACTTTCATTAATACTATCAAAAGTCCATCATCTTTCATCTCTTGGGAGGGCATATATCGAACACATACGCTACGTCTGTCGACTTTACTTTATTGCAGGGCTTCCACTCGGTTAGGACGCATTTGCCTCTTTCAGGCATCTCATGAAGACACAATGCATTCGAGATATCCTATGTCTGACTACTGTCTACGTCTTTGTCATATCTACAAGCCAAGAGCGGAGTTTGAATGGAGCTTTGTGCTTGTTCTGCAGTTCTGGCGTGAACATTCTTTGTTCATGCACCTTCCTCTACAACAGGCACAGGCCAATGCTGTTCATGCTTCCTATAGATGTCGATGTTAATGTTCGGTGTACAGTTTCCCTGGTCAAGTTCCTAAGGTCTAGTCACAAAGGGGTATTTCTACTATAAAGTCCTGCCGGGCCTCTTCGATGGGCAACAGCTCTGACTATCTTTACTAACATTTGATCTGAGGATCTAGCAAACCCTGGATAACATCAACAGTATGCCGAGATCAAGCGCTTCTGAGATCTCATCCCCGCCAGCCTATCACTCTGATGATGGCCTTTCGGTAGTAACAGCAGAAACGTCAACTGGCAACAGCCAGGAGACCTCCGAAAACAGAAAAGAGAATCCTACCGAAGACAGCTCAGTTGGAACAGAAACATCTCGGATACCAAAATTTAAATCTCTCAAGGCTATTGAGAGAGAAACTCTTGGCCAATGTCTCAGCGAACCAAGCTACCGCATCTTTCGTCGCATGGAGCTAACTCGGCGATCCAAGGTCTTTCGCCAAATCGCCCTCGGCAGAGGCGACCCATCCAAGATCTGGTGCGACGACAAAAAGTGCGACGAGGAGTCACACATCTTCATGAACCCAACAGTATATCTCCTCGATTGCCAAGAGAGCCATGTGGGAATTCCCGTGGAGGATTACTTCAAAGAGTTTGCCGATGCGGTGGTTACAAAGCTCCTTGACATTGAAGACGCCAAAGTCAAGCACCACAAGATTCATGGTCTTTTGTCGTTTATAGACTCGCCGCCTGTTCGAGGTGCATTCTGGAGGTTTATCGGAAACTGTGAAATGCGCGATTTGGATCTTTCTGATGAGGAGTTCCAACAAGCCCTTGTGGAGGCACGGCCGGTATTCCAGGATATCATGTTCGGCGAAAAGACAGCCACAAGGATACAAATAGCTCACAGCTATATCAACCCCGGACAGCTCGTGCTAGATGGATGGACTCTTCAGAAGTTCATCTTGCGCTTTCTCATTTGCTGCGAGATATGGCGACAGCAAAAGACACCTCGCTCAGAAAGCTGGAACATTGGTTCCAGCGAGGACGTTGCTCAATTTCTCACTGCTATGCTGTTTAACTACAAGCTCATGTGGCGCGAAGACTGTTTAGAGGATGTTCTCATATATACGAACAAGGAATGGGATCAGGTTTGGGCGGAATGGTTAAGCAAATATCCCGTTGAGGACCTTGACGAAGTCATCGACGGTGAGGTCTTTCAGCCACGAAATAGCATCAAAAAGTCGGAAGGGGAGGTTCTCAAGGAGGTAGGATACCTTGGGGGTGTAGGAGTATATGATGAGTGCTACAAGCCTGCTCAGTGGTCGTTAGGGAAACAGGAGAATGTCATCATGATGTGATATCATTGTTCAGAAGACTACACCATCTACAGCAAAACGTTGGCGCTTTGGCAGAAAAGGGCATGCATATTTTTTTTAGTTTCATGGTGTCGAGGTACATATGTGAATGATACCCTCTCTGGTCGTGAGAGACGAGAGTTCGTTCGCTCGGGCTCGAAACAGGTGAGCACCAGCCTTCAAGACATGCACCGACAGTCTTTTTCCCGTTTTATTCATTGATTGTAGAATACTGGCCAGAACTCGGACAGATATGGAGTTGTTTGGCTTAATTACAAGCCAAAATGTAGGCAAGTTGCGAACTACTAATACACTTCTGCCTGGAATAAGCTGTTTTTTACATGTTTATAGCAACACTGTTTTCCTACAATTGAAGGATTATAGCTCAATGCCCATACAGTTACTCGACTTGATCACCTTATTGTTACTGCCCCCTCTAATACCTGCCGACCTCTCCCTGACGTCTAGATTCGATTACCTCGTAGACTCCAGGCGTCAGTGGTAAAAGTCCAGTCATCGCTATGTTAAAATAAAGACCTTCCCACCACATAGAGAAGTACGATTCTCAGAAAGGTGCTGGGTGGTCATCTGGTACAAGTCAGTATCGGACTTGTTAAAAAGTTCTTATGGATTCTACGGCGTACCTAGATGATGAGTATCAAGTTTTGAACATAAGGTTTGTTGAGGCGTTGGTGGTCATTTTGGTGCTGTTGTGAACTCTAGCGGAGAGATTGCTGTGTTATGATATCTGGTTCTGGGCATGGTGTCTCCTATTGTGTAGAAGAAGACTGTTGTGTTTTGACTGATAGGCTGTTCTGATCCCGTCTTGGAGGGCCAGTTACATTTATGATAAACATAACAACTCCTCCGAAAAGTCCTGTGAAAAGCCACTTCTTCCATACTGCTAAGACGGTCAGTTACCTCACGTACACTAAAAGTCGAAGACTTACGTATGCTGTCTTGTTTTACATGGTGGTTATACAGTACCTCCGTCTTGTAGAACAACTTCCGCCATTTTCTCTGGCTCGGGACTCTTACTGGCGAAATGCATTGTGGTCTACGTAGGGTATTTCGACGGTCAACGAAAGCAAGTGGCTCCTTTTGTAGAGCGCATATCTTTGGTCTCGCAATGAATTGATTGGGCTGGTGTTGCGTAGCTCGGCGGCGTGCGAAGAGCGCGTGTGTGCATGCGAACATCTTTGGTATTGTGGTGTTGAACCAGCGTGTTGAGAGCTTTAGTCGTGATAACGAACTGAGGGCTTTTATACCCTTGGGATGGCCAAACAGCTTTGTTTTTATTTTGAATGTTTCTGAGGGTTCTTGTGATGTGGCTCAAGAATTTTGATTGAGTTTGAGTCAAGTAGAGCTTAACTTGGACATGAGTCTTTTATTGTTGATTTCTATCCTGTCTTGACGTGTCTAAGGCGCACCTGTAAAATCTATCATTGTGGACATTGAAAGAGCGACACTCTGGTTATAAGTTGATCAACTATGGATTGGTTGTTTTGAGCTAGTTGAGGTTGGAGGGGGAAAACCCCTTTTGTCCTAGTCATCTCGCATCTTGCTTCACTTCATCTTCACGATTCGACATCGGGCCATACAATGTCGAAGAAGGTACTTGAATTCAAGACGATTAGGCATTCCAAGTAGCTTATGGTCTAAAATCCATCTCCTGACATTGTCATGCACTCCTAAAAGACTTGACCATTTGCTGAAGCACCTCGTTGTATAATGTGCCATCCTTACTCCACAATATTATAGGGGGCACGTCAGCCAACTATGGACCCGGAAGATGAAGACACCCGTCGGCGATGCACACGGCTTCAAAGGTTTATGTAACTTCATTCTCGGTGGAGGAACGTCAGTTCGCTGGAACTGAGGCCAGCCCAAATGCCTGGCGGGAAGATCAATGATGTGATGGCAGCGATAAGGAGCAAGCCCGATAGCCATGAGACGGCCCAATAATGGAGAGCAGGGGTGCAATATCACAAAGACACGGATCGGCAACGCGGGGGTTGCGGAGCCAGTTGTCGATTATCACCAGGCAGTTGCAAGATATATAGGAGCCTTTTGCGCGGTGGATTCACGATGTGATCAGCCATGATGTCGTTACTGTATATACATACATAGGTGTCTAGAACAACTGGGTCATGACCCTGTTGCATTGCATCGTGGAGCCGGTAATTGCTTGGGCCGTGGAGCCTGGACCCTGGCGTTCTCCATCATGGCTGCAGGGCCGAATGAGGCTGAAAGGGCATTCGGTAAAACTTCCTGTGAAGTGAGACGTGGTTCAAGACGGAGATAAAGACGAGTTCGATTTTATGTATGATGCTTTTGCTGCAAGGAGCTTTGCTTATCAAGTTTGAAGTGTAGATAGTGAGTGTAGCGGTCAATGAATGCCAATATGTATGCAAGCAGCAAAGACGGGAGATGGTTGAGGATCCGGGTTTAATGATTGGCTGGCTGATCATTTTCGTTTTGGGTAATCGCGGGGAAGACTACGTTAGCTTGTTTGTTTTGTGCAGCTAAAATGTGGCAGTGTGTAGCATTAGCTTGTGCCTGGACACGCAAGACGCGTTTCGTTTTCTGTATGAATGTTGCAGTTTTATTTAGGTGAAGCCGCTTGGGTAGCAAGAAGTGCCGTAGTGAAATGCGGGGAAGGCGGAAAGTGACCGAAACGGTGCGACCAGGAAATCCATCCGTGCAATTCGAAGAAATGCATGTTTTGCTGCAAAAGGTCTTCTGGGCTTTGGTCACTTTTTGTGGTGTGAGAATGAAAGCATCAAGATTGGGCGAGATTGATCAAGACAAGGCGAGATATGCCACAGAGAGTGTGGTGCCACTACAACCGGGGGAGAGCAAAATCTGCCCTTCATTCATTCCATTCAGTAAGAGATCCAGTGACATAATCAAAAGGGAGAAACATGAGATGCTAGACGTCGGGAGTTGACATTATCGTAGCTGCACAGTTTAGGGGATCTCTCCTTGAAAATGGCCAGACTGCAAGGCCATGGTGAGGTCATGGTGGTGAGACTAGGGAGAGTGCCCCCACTATTGGCCGCAGATGGGGGTCTTTGAATGGCGGGAGCTTTGCCTTGGTCGAATGTTTTAGGGACAAAAGATCTGGGGCAAGAATACCCGAATCCAGCCGAAAATGGCTTGATTGCATTCAATATTTGGATTGAGGTCATCGTCAACTCTAGTCGTGTACTGTATGTACCCTAGGAAAGTTCGGATACCTAGGAATAGATGTATTCTACTCTATCAGCCTACCTACATGTATGTTTCCAATTGTGGTCTCTTACAGTTGAGGCCTTCAACTTTTCTCTCAGAGCTCTTTTGTCTCATCAACTGGACAAAAAAGAAACCAATAAAAATGTGAATCCCAACCCCGCCATCCATATCAAGCTCATCCCGCATCGTGCCACACACACCCTTCCCTTCCCTCCCGCTCCCCACTTCACCATCTGCAGTAACAAACTCCCGTCTAGGTTCAAATCAACGGTCTTTTTACAGGCGACAAGGCCACTAGAACAAACATGTGCTAGAGTAAACTCTCGCTGGCTGCCCCTCCTCCAAGCACAGTACAGCACCTGATCGCTGATCGGCTCCAGTGCCGTCCGGGGCGCACTCGCACTCACACCCCCGCCCCACGACTTATCGCCCATCGCCGCCATCCCCAGTTGTCTTGTCGTTCGATCATGAGCGCCAGCCGTGCCACCCCCAGTTGATCAAGGCGGACATGTACTTTACGTAGCACGCACAGATATGAAACAAGAATCGGCAGAGACACTCGATATAATAACGGTCCTGCTTCCTGCCCACCCCCAACGCTTTTTTTCTGACATTTCTTTCCCATCAATATCTAGACTAACTAAGTACGGATTACTATTCCCGATTTACCCTTGCCAACGCCAAAAGAGAAACCTATCCCCAACTTCTCTCCTCTTCCTCCTTCACAATGATGCGCGTTTCTCGACAAGCCTTTTCCACTGCCGCTCGAATCCACCCCAACATTGTTCCTCACCTACGACCCCAGCAGAAGAGGATGTCTCTTGGAAGATTGTAAGTTGTGGATGTTGCTTTGATATATATCGACCTTCAATGCTAATTCTCTACTATAGGGTCAAGCCTGTTGCAGCTGTCATGGCCGTTGGCTACGGTGTCAAACTCTCACTCGAGATGGTCCAAATGCGACGTATCGCTCAGATTGAAGCCACGGAACGCGAGAACGCCGCTTACAGGGAGCGTAACGAGGCTCTCATGAACATGTACGGTGACCGATCAAGTCTCGACGAACTCGAAAAGGCCGTCCAATTCTACGAAAAACGATAAATCAAATCGTCAAAACTAAAGAAAACCAACATGGGTCGGACTTTACTATGCCACCCTTTCTTTCACTTTATCTGTTTGGAGCAACGGCGATAACTCCCGGAGATGGGAAGTTTACTGTACTGGCACGGCTATCATTACGATTCTGAAGCCTCGAAGCATTGCATGGAACGGCGTTTAAAGGAATACCATTTGCTTGGGATTATTGTTTGAATGGGCAAATCATTTGGTTAGCTTGACGACTCGACATTCACCAGATTATCGACACACGACTATTTGTCGCCGCTATCGATCCTCTGTACTTCACTCGACCTGGCCTTTTTGACAGCCAGTTACGAACATGCACGACATGGGAGACTATATTACAGAATATATTTACTGGGCTTAGAGAGAAACTATCCCGTATTACACATGTCCAACCCATTCTCATTCACATTTTGCATGTCGTCAGCGCCTTAGTCTTTCATTACCCATACCCTGTTTTTGTGTACCCGTTCCTTTCCTGTTCCTATCAGTCCCACATGTTCATCGCAACCGATTAGACTGGACCCTATCCGCCTTGGAAGTTTGTTCATCCTACTCTGTCCTACGTCAAGAGTTTCCCTGCCATCACAGGCCGAGGTTTCCCGCCGGCTAATGACCCGACCGGTCGTTGCGCCCGAGGACCCACCGCCGACGACTTAGCCGATTGTTGGCCCGAAGAGCCCCTATCAGGACAAGCAACATCCGTGTATTGACGTTTCCGCGCGCGCGGTGATTGATGTCCATTACGTCTTTGCTTACCCCCGGTGGTCGTGTTCCGCGATTCTATGCGACGACGATAAGAAAATATGACATCTCCGAGTATTGTTCTTGAATATTAAGCCGAGAAATACCTCAGTTCAAAGAAACAAGAAGGTCGAGGACGGATTGTCGATGGATATTGATGGAGACTGGTGTCAAAATGACTCCACTGGATATAAGTGTGAAGAGCCTCTATATACTCTGCATAGGAAAATCTCAGGAACAAATGATCGATATCAATCAAAATCCATTACAACCGTTGTGACCGTTGTAACCACGTGAATTATTATGAAGTGAAAATTCCACCAATCATATAACTCGTTAGCTCGGCAATCTAGAATTCGTTGACCTCAAGATCTAGCTAGACCTCAGCCAACAATGCCCATACCAGAAACCAGTATCGACTAAATCATTGAGGCTGTTGCGGAATCCTTACCTATGAGTTCTCGAAGTCATGCTACCTATATCTTCCATACGAAGTGACGGAACTTAGGGAAGCAAAGGTGTGCTTTTGAGAACCTGTGTAAGTCTACCACATTCGACACGTTCCACCACAGTCGCGAGATAAGTTATCTGTGTGTCAAGTTTACATCACGCTTCAGCCCAGGGCTTTATAGTAGACTTTTGTTCGATAACTGCGTGCTATCGTTGATACAACCTTATCACTTCCCTGGTGTCTCGAAAGTCATTCTCAGTATCCCTTTGGGGTATATAAATGCACCGTAACCTCATCTCGTAGCGTCATGATTTTCGTTCCTTCCGAAAACATTGCTCGTCATACCATGCTAGACCACGGCAGCCGTCGACTTAGACGAACACAGGCCCAGCCAACTCCTTTCGCTTGAGCTTGCGGCTATTCTGCAACTCTCGTAGCTTGCTGGCAAAGCCGCAGGAGACCTGGGCCACAAATTTAGGGCGGTCCGCCAGCTCCTTGATGTTCTCTTTCCAAGCGACGAAGCTGACACCATCGCAGAAGTAGTTGATCATGCGTTCCCCCATTACAGCCTGGCCGGTATGATCCTCATTGAGAGCCTCGTAGCCGTCGGCAAAGTCGCGCATAAGAGCTTTCTGGGTGCCCTCGTCGCCCTCAGTGCGGTAGAGAGCGCGGTGTCCGTTCCCAATGGCGACGTCGATGCAGCGCTCGATGAACTCGCCCATGACGGGGCTGATGAAGCGATCGCAGAGCTTGTAGACTTCGATGTAGTCGCGAAGGGGAGTCTTGGCAGCTGCGGCCTCGGGGTTCAGCGCAGGGCGAGGAGGCGCGTGGGGCACAATAGAAGAGTGACTGTAGGCGAGGCCAATGTAGAGAGCCAAGTAGCGGGCCTCGATCTCGTCGTCGTTGAATTCTACGACTCCCTTCTTGGCCTCGGCGAACCGCCCGTTCAGACAGCCCTTAAAGTACTCTGAATTCTTGGTGAGAACGCTCTTGGCGACTTGGAAGGTCTCGCCTTTAATCTTGAGGTCGACCATCTGCTCGTCGCTCCTAGACATGCAATCAAGTCAGCAACCGTGGTCCGCAGTAAGCGATAGGGTTAGGTCTTTGGGGGAAGAGATTGGCCAAATAGACATACTTAAGAACCCAGGAGGTGCGGAAGTCCGTAAGAGCGCTGGGAGACTGCTCTGCAGCTGCTGAGTCGTCCTTGGGAACGTTTCTAGTTCGGGGCTTTTTGCGGGGGGGAGCCATTACGAGACCGCAAGTTGCTGGGAGGTTGATTTCGATGATACGCGTCAGATTAAGGATGGTTCTACTGAAAGCACCCGATAGATTTAGCGATGTTTGGATTGCGTTGATCGTACCTTGAAGGGAAGGAGGACTTGGTGTTTCTATCTAGGTATACCACCCATCTCACGCGAGCGGCGTTCGTTCAGTGGTTTGCTTTGCGTGAGATGAATATTTATCGACGTCATTTGCAGGTTTAACAATGGCTTAAAGAGTTGAGCATGTTATTTGACAACCACTTGATGAGTTTAGCATCAATACCGTTTGAACTCGACAGTGCGCTATTGTCGTGATTAAACACAATGAAAAAAGAACAATTGTGCGTCATCGCAATTCAACGGCGATGCAGCAGAGAATCAACTTTGCACCAAACAAAACGCTGTAAGATAGCATTTAAGCAATACACAGAAAAACAATCAAGGTGCCCAAATCAACACCGCTTGCTCTCCTAATGCCATCCGCGATGTTACTGACACTGGCAAACCAGCTCTACTTCGCTCTTACCCGCCGAATAGTGACCTTATCATCCTCCAGCTCCCAGCCAACATTATCCTTCTCTTTCAACTCATTCCACTTGCGGTCAGTAGCAAACTCCAAGAAAGGCAGATCCACACTTAGGTACGATCTCCCGAAGCATTTTAAGGTGTGAAGCCGCATATCGTCGTCCATCCACTCCATCAGTTTGAGGCAATAGCGGTTTACATGTTTCTTGAGAACTTGCCATGAGACATAGTTGTCGTGCGCTAATGCCCTGAGTGTATGATCCAACTTTTTGTTCCTGATGTTGAAATCTTGTCGGATGAAATAGGCCTCGGTCAGGTTCCTACGCCGGCACGCAGCGTCTAACATAAAGTAACCTGCAATCTCGTCGATTTCACTGCGGACCATCGGTGTCCATACAGCCATGTAGCGGAGAAGATGTAGTATAGCCGGATGATATGACTCAGGATGCTTAGCCAGAATAGAAAGGCGGATGGAGAAGATGTAGGCTTGGGTCGAAAAGAGATCAGCTCGTTTCGTAGATACCAAGCCCTCTCGGAGCTTTCTCAAGGCCATGAGAACATCCTGTAGCGATTTTGTGTTATCAGGATTCTCAATAGCTGCCAGCATGGAAGTAGAGGGACCATTGGAGGGAATGATGGATCGGAGAGCCTTTAATTGGCTCGTCAAGGGGGAGGGCGAAGACTCAGCTGTACTACCAGATGAAGCTGGAGCCGTAGACTGAGAAGCTCCACCAGTAGTAATCTCTGCTGCTGGCGAAGGGTTTGATGAAGAAGATGAGGCTGCGGCGGAACTCGCTGTTGAAGGTGGTAGATATCCAGGTGGAGGTCTAGAAAACCGAGTAGGGGGAGTGGGGTCGACGGCCCTTATATCAAGGGCTTCAAAACTCCGTAGTACCGAGTCCTTGTCACCAGCCTCTGTACAAAAGGCGAGAAACTTGGAGATTATCTGATTGTAGTACCATTCCTGGGTCTTGTGGTCGAGTAGCCTGGGACATGGTCAACTCTTCACTCTTGAAAACCGGCCCTGGTGGACCATTATCCTTCTCTTATGATCAATGGTTGTATTATACATACCTCTCATCTCCCTTAGAAGGAAGACCGATGCTCTGCAACGGGTCCTGTTCGACAGGCTTCAACCTTCCCCAGGGGCCCGAGGGCATCCTGCTACCTCGACCTTGGCGGGGCATTTTGTGATTGGGCTGCACTCGGTACAAATACGTGGTCTAGTGCAAGTAATAGTTTGTCTAATCAAAGAAATAAAGAAAGGCTGATATACTGCGTCACGTATGATCAACACAGCAATGTTGTAAGAGAATTGGTAGTGAATGGATCAAGTTCCATGCTTGTGAGAGTGAGGTTAATGGTGGGGTAATCATCACTTTAAGAGGACCCCACGATCCACAGTTGGTTCCTGCATCCATTCTTACAATCTATAACCAAAAGACAGGAAAACTGCATGCTACCTACTAAGTACTATATAACAACTTAAAGTACCTGTTGGGTTAATTGGTACCTACCTAATTAATCGCTGAAAAAACATTTCATCAGGTTCTATCTGATGCTCAAGCTAAACCTGGTATCGTCTAGGCAATCTTGCCTTCTACATGTTCTTGACATGGGTATCATTATCTTCAAGAAGCTCTCGTCGCTCTTGATTACCTCCCCCGACCACCATCTAAGCTTCATGTCTCCATGTTTCTTCCTCAGCCGTGGATTCGATCTGACAGAGTCACTTTGTCCCAGCCCGTCGGTCCTGAAGCCTCGTACTTGCCAGATTTGGAAATGACTCTTCCGAGACCCTGGTGAATCTCAGCCTGGATCGGTCCAAAAGGACATCTCTCGCCATCAACGCTGATGTAGCCGTCTTCCTGATTTCGTGGGATGATGCGATACGCCGAGATCTTCTTGTACGTGACATGCGGGTTGTCAAACAATTTCTCGGCTTCGACGTCTAAAAAGACTTTGAGTGCCGTGAGAATAGGCAGATCGCCATCAATCATGATGAGATCCATGCAGCCGTCCGAAATCAGCGAGGCGGCGAAGAAGGGGGTGTCGGGCGACATGTATGCCATCTGCGGTAATCAGCATCAAACAAAGTAAGAAGCTTGAGGAAAGAACTTACGTTGCCGGCATAGAAAGTACCGATCTTGTCATAAGGAATAAGTTCCCATCCTTCGGGGAGCTCATCCTGAACTGTACCATACTTCAACTCTGGCAAACCCCCGTCGCCATACGTGGAACCTGTCTCAACGCTCTTAGCTAGCTGAGCCAGGCTCGTGGTGCTCGCGTGGTGCTTGTAATGGGTCTTGACACCTTCCTTCTTCTCAATCTCAACTTTAACAGCCAGGTCGCAAGGATAGCACTTCCTTTTGAGTATCCCCTGACAGACCCCAATATCGAACCGCGTGCTGCCCATCCATCGCATGTGTTCTGTACCGAGATCGCATTCAGCGATAAGACCCAGTGTCTGAGACAGGAATGAGAGGATGCGGTCGTTGCCTGACGTGACCGAAACCAGGTCCATTGGGGTTACAACACCCTTGATGATGGCAAGAGCAGCGAAGGAAGGCCGATAAGATCCATACAGGTTACACGCAAAGGCATTGCCTGAGCCACAGGGGATATGACTAACAGCCATTGAAGCGAGTGCCTTCGAAGCATCAGGTCGCTTTGCAAGACCGTTGAAAATCTCATGAGGCGTTCCGTCTCCAGAGCATGCCATGATGGTGTCGTATCTTGTCAAGTCGGCATTCTGCGCCAACTCAGTGGCTTCGCCACCGCGCTTCAAGATAACGACATCAAGCTGCATCCTTGCAGCGTCGAACAGCGGCTTCACCTCCTTCTCCCACTTCTTGACAGAGCCTCCAGGACCAGAGTTTGGGTTGATCAGAACATAGGCTCGTTTCTGAGACAGGGCATCGCCGTATGCGCGCGATAGTAGGATCTTGACAAAGGTCTCGGCCGAGGTTGCGTTGCTCGACTCGTCGGTTGTATCAAGTGCGAAAGCCCATTTTCCAGGCTTGATCAGTGTCTTCGAGGTGTGAATGGCATAGTTGATTGTGATTTGGTTGTCTGAGAGCTCGGCCCATAGAACATTGTAGAGGGGGACTGTGTCCTTGGATGTTGGTCCTGCTGGGAAGCAAACAAAAAACAATCAGTACTTGGCCATGGATGAGGCTTTGGGGTAGTCTTACTACCAGAAAATGGTGCGCAAGAGGAGCGACCTGACTTTTTTGCAACGGGGTCTGTCCATGATCAGCCTAGATTCTTGACCCGTTTAGTTTCCGTGAGAGGCGAACCGTCAAGCTCCAGAGCATCGATTCCGATGGTCAACTTTTTCTTGCCCTCGAGTAGGAGCTGCATTCCAACTCCTTCGTCTGCTGATCTATCACTCTCCATGGCTGTTGACAAAACAAATAGCAAATTGCCTTGTTGGCACTATCTATAATGGACCACCTTGAAGCGCTCGGTTGTCGCAAGGGTCGTTGTATTGTCGAGTTTGGAGCTGGTCGCGTAGGCTCGAAGGAAAGAGCACGAGAAAAGAGCGATCTCGGTAGCACAGCTTCGAAACGAGCAGATGCGCTAGATAAGCAAAAACAAATTTCGTTAAAAGAGTGTAAGTTGGAGAACGAGCTGAACTGAGCTGAAGCTCCAAAGTCGTGACGCAGGAAATAACCAGAATCGGGGCCGGATTACGCGGATGGCAGCTGGAGGTTATACGAGCTCCAGTCTGGTGATCCGCGGGGCGCGTACCGTACCCGAGATTAGAGATTAGAGGGCGCCCTTGAAATGCTGCAAGACAGTGGAGTGTCTGTCAGTTCCAGCTAAGATTAGCGTCCCGTCATGCAGCTAATAGGCAGTGCCAGACATTAAATTTTATATTCTTCGGATTATATAGGTACTTATACAGTCCCGTGCAAAAGTTCCGACCAATTTCGGATCCACCCTGCATTTCACATTTTATATAATAACATCGCGATATCTTTAATACATCAAAATAATAAATAATAATGCTTTAAATACGGCAAAATAGTAATTATTTTACTTAAAAAAGGATAAGGATTATAATAAGGTATAACTTAAGATTTTCCGCTAAAGAAATCAGGGAAGAGGAAGGCATAATAGCTAACGTAATATATAAGGTTATAAAGTAATACCGCGCCTAAAATAAAGGTTAAAACCTTCCCTAGTTAAGGTAACTATATTCCTTAACGGATTAAGATAAATAGCATATTAATCTTATTATTAAAAGAAATACTTTTATCTTATATAAGGATCTTATATAGTAATATAGTCTTTTTTATATCTAAAGTATTATATAATATTAATTATTAACCTAAGGTATTTAATATAAGCTTACTTTTTAATGCCTATTTTTAAGCTGACTATCTGCCTAAAAATGCTATTACTTTTTAGAATTATATAAAGATAAAAAGGAATTATTTTAATTTAACTAATAATATATGCAATAAGCAAGCGGCATAAATAAGTAAGCGGCATA
>JAATHB010000396.1:0-45887 GCA_014822075.1 Fusarium buharicum | reverse complement strand
TCCACTCACATCATGACCCTCCTTGGGATGAAGGAAAACCTAAGACATATAATTATTAGATAGAAATAATCATAAATATTTAGTATAAGTTAGAATAGCGCTTTACCTAAACATTTATGCACCCTAACTTAAGTCTTATGTTTTTTTACGCCCCCTAGACCCCCAAGCTCCCAGCCATCCAAACGTTATTTCCCCACTAGAGCTTTCCTCTTCTTCAGCGATCGCCCTTAGAATCTCTCGATGATGAGATGAGCACAAAGCAGCCAAGCTCCTGTCTCTCCTCTCCAAGCTGCGCTCTTTCCCCGTTTATTTTCTCTAATTTCAAGCCTCACTGCGTCATCATTACTCTCTTCACGTGCTGCGTCGCACCGCAACAGGGAGCTCTTTCCCCGCGAGTGACATCATGCAGCTATGACAAGCTCCCTTCGTCATAATACAAGAGCTTCCCTTTTTCCTTCCCAGCTCTCTTTTGTTTTCTTTAATTCATCAATAAATCAAACAATCAATTGAACCTCACTCTCCTTCTTTAACGACAAAACAACAATCCTAAAACCACCAAACCTCCCTCACATACATCATGTCTTTCCTCACAGAGAACGTCATCCGCCGTGTGGCCCTCGCTCCTCGCGTCATTGCCTTCCAGGCTCCTCGAACATTCACCACCAGCTTCGCCGCCAGGAAGACTGCTACCGAGACTGTCAAGGACACTGCCAAGAAGATTGACCGTGCTGTGAGCGACAAGATTGTCGACGGCATTGAGGTCGGAGGTTAGTCTTGAACCCAGCTACTCACCAAATTCTTACCAATTGCTAACAATTTCTTCCAGAGAACGTCGCCGGAAAGGCCAAGGATGCTGCTCAAGACGTTACCGGTAGCAAGCCCACTGGCAAGGCCCAAGAGCTGCGAGGAGAGGCTGCTGGCAAGGCTCAAGAGCTCAAGGGCGAGGCCAAGGGTGCTGCTGAGCAGGCCAAGGGCAAGGTGAAGGGTGCCGCCGAGGAGGTCAAGCACAAGCTGTAAGCAAAGCTTAAGCTTGTTTGGATTAAGAAGAAACATAATGAAGGTCAGACCCAATGATGGTCTGCTAATGTACGACTATACGCCATGCATCATACGGTTAAGGAAGCAAATTTAATGCATTCAAGCAATGGATGATTCGATTGAGCATATTGAGTGAAATAAGTAATTGTTTCTTGTGTAGTACATTTATTATGGTTTCAACAAGCTTCAAGCCACAGAACGTCTTAATTAACATATAATCCATCTTCCAAATGAAGATTGACGTCATGCAACCCTTGATAACTGCTACTTTCTTCACGATATCATGTTTTATAAAGTTCGTGATTATATTACTACCTTCATATTCCTCTTGGCCAGCTACAACTCTCGGGTATCAAAAGATCAAAACAATCCCTCTTCCAATTAGTGGGTAACAAATCCACACCCAGTTTCACCATATTCTCAGTCTTTCCATCTATCCCTAAGCAATGTTGGTCTTCTTGGGCTCAACATCAATCTCGCCAAGCGGGAAGCGAACCCAGGTGGTATCTTCTGTCATGATACCTGCAGCGCCAGCGTAAAACGCAAAAAAGGCGCAGATGACTGAAAAGGCACCTCCCGTCTTGTTGACTCGAATCGCAGCAGTAGGGTGACTGGTCTGTAGGAACTGGGCCAAGCTGAGGAAGAAGAAAGCGAGGAACAGGAAGCCTAGAACCAGAAGGATAGCAATGTTGGTCTTGAGAGCGGCGATGAAAAAGATGAGTGTCAAGAAGCACCACAGGATCAGGAAGATGCCCAGGGCGAAGCTGTAGGCGCGATCGTCGCCCTTGTATGCGTCCTTGATGGCGAGGTCGGGGACGAAGAACATGGCAAAGGCGAGCCAAAACGCGCCGTAGGAGCAATGGACGGTGGTACCGAAGGTGTTGCCTACACGGAACTCCATAAGACCGGCGAAGAACTGGGCGATGCCGCCGAAGAAGACAGCCAAACCGAAGATGGCTTGGTCAGGGCCGACGCCGCCGAAAGGGTTGGATCCTGGGAGACTAGGCCAAAAAGTCAGTATGATTGCGAGTGTAGAGTTGATACCAACTTACCCAGCACCGCATTGGTAGAGACCGAGGACAAAGGTAGTCAGGGCGAAACTGATCAAGCCCAGAGGACCAGGGTTGGCAACTTTGAAGAAGGAAGGGTTGTAGACCTGTGACACCATGGACTGATGCGGCTTCTTAACGTTGTTGTTGTATCCTTCATGATAATGGTGAGGATGGTTGCAGTGGTAATGCATGCCATCCTCCTTGTCGGAATATTGCGTCGGGGTAGTTGCCCCGTGGGAGTGAGGAGTGCTTGAAGCCATCGTGTCTTAAGTCTTGGACTCGAAGAAAATAAGAAACAAGAGTAGTGATAGACTATATCACTAAAGATGATAGGGCCAAGTTAAAACAGAGAAACCTGGGGGACAAGTCTGGAGGCAGATCTTGACCAACCCACTCGGGGGACTATAAATTTATACCTATATCACAACTGGGTAGGGGAACTACCCCATACTCCATCTTGAGCATGACGATGGGGCGGACATCCAACTCCTTTGGGTTGTGGGAAACGCGAGTTCCCAAGGGGGGAGGATATTGTGGTACAGTACATGGGATCAACATCAAAGTGAAAGGTACAGTAGTGATAACTCAATGTTCGGATCTTGTGAGCCCGCGACCCACGTCGCTAACAACGCCTCAGCAGGAACGACACCAGAGTGTTGAGGATGGACATGGAGGTAGACCCAATCTGGAGGTTCGTTCCAAATGATATGACGGAACCTTTGCAAGTAACCCAGGAGAAATCTGGATATGTCGGCACATCGTATGGAGACATTTTAGAGGACTCAGACAGAGCGGAGCCTATGTCCGGGGTGTAGTCCAGTCGTCATAAGCTGAGCAGTTGATGATGGGTAATATGTGGCGAGGGTTGGTTCTTCTGCTCGATTCAAGTGGACGTACAGATTTCAAATCAGAATTGAACCTCGGTTTTTTTCAAGTTGAACCAAAACATTTTCTCGATCTTAGGTATTATCAGCCCAGGAAGTTCACCTCCTATCAAACAAGAAGAGACCACAAAGCCATCATTGAAGTTCTTGCCAAGCCGGGAGGAACAATTCTGGCCGCATCTAGCACCGTTGAGCCTCAGCCAGGCCAGGGCTTCAAACTTGAACCAGGCAGCTTTCAGTTCGGAGGTTTTTCAATCCCCATAGTGGAGTTTGAGGTGGAGATGACGACCGAATTGTGTCGGTGGTAACTTGTAAGTGGAGAGGATGTCATTGACAACGGACAAATTCCGCCTGCAAGATCCACCGACTTGAACTCACAACTGTGTGAAAACGAAGTTATATCGAGTCATGTTTAGGCTGAACTGGATAGTTTCATTGGCCATGGCGTATGAACTGCCGTCCGATGCTACCGTGTCTCTGGTAGATCATCTCAGGGCCCTTCCCCATGGGCATGAGCACGAGACTCTAATGGCGGAGGCGGACTCGAGTTGAATGAGGAGAAGCATAAACGGAATTAAAAACGAGAGGTGTGCAGATCGAGGCTCCTCGGATGACGATGGCGTCGATCTCACGTCTGCCGTTATCTCCGGTGACTATCTCCTCAAAGTCTGTCTTCGGTGATATCTTCTCGCGTTCGCTCGAAGGGAACTTCGGTTATTTCCAAGCTGTTGCCGAATGATTCATAATGGGCAATCCATCTTCATGTTAGTGATTCAGTGTACGAGAGAGCCGGATATGTCGGCAGCTGCGATATTTGAACTGTCATCGCTACCCTTTCTTGAACTGCATGTTGAGAGGCTGCAAAGCGGTTTATCCGGTGAGAAATCAACAGACAAAATGATTGGTAACAAACGAAGTGGTAACCTGAACGGAACGTGGGAACGGATGCATCGTCGAATACAGGGGTATCTCGGCTGGTCGGCAGATCCAAGCAGGGGTGATCAGGAAGGATTCCTTCACCGAGATATTCACCTAGGTGAAGACCCAGTATCTCAAAGGTCTCGTGACTGTGGCTCGGATGTGGCGTTTAACGGATCTTAGATCGCCGTTCTCGGCCGGGAATTAGATAATCCCTGCTACCAACTGTGGGGTATAGCATGCCCATTCGCCGCTGCGCGTGATGCGCCGCTTAAACCTCCTAGACCAGGCCTAAGAGATCTTGCTCTAACATGCTCAATCCATGATAGCTCATACTCCCAGCTTGCGGCGCTGAATATGATTTCAATGTCCTTAGGCTTATGCCACTCGTTGAAATCGTCATGCCGCTGAACAAGTCCGCAATCTTCCTCGGCTCCTGCAATGCCTTTCCCGCTGTGTCGAGCTCGAGTATTCCGTCGCTCTGGTCTATAACGTCATTCCGAGGGGCACCATCTAGATACGCCGCAGCGACGACTTGCTCGATAGACCGACGCAGACGATATGCTACAGTAAATAACGAACAAAGAGGAAGCTTCAATCATAATGAGGTTCCTGAATGGCCCAAGGTTTCTTATCCTTCTCCCTACGAGATCTTCGCTATGAAGAAAGACGCTCCATACACCAAGCACCGATTCTACCAACTCGTCAAAGTCTACCATCCCGACAGACACAGCCATGCTCCCGATATTGATAAAATCCCCCATACAACTCGCTTAGAACGCTATCGTCTCATCGTTGCTGCCAACGACCTCCTCAGTGACCCCTCCAAGCGCCAACTCTATGACGACTACGGGGTAGGCTGGTCCGGCGGCCGGCCCCAGTCCATCAACGAAACATTCCGCAATGCCGACCGCGCTTGGAGACATAAAGCCGGATCTGCCGCTCACAACGCTACATGGGAGGACTGGGAGCGCTGGTACGACGCACGCGATGGCAGAACCAAGGATCCCTTATATATGTCTAATGGCCTCTTTGCCACTATTGTTGTCGTTATGTGCATGATTGGAGCCTTTGCTCAGATGAGTAGAGCTGATCAATATGGCGCTGATCTTATGGAGATGAAGAACCAGTCCAACCTGGCCATTGGGCAGCAGGTGGCGCGCAGAAATACAGTCGCCGCGGGCAGGTCCAAGGATGAGCGGGTTGATATGTTTCTTAGAGACAGAGAGAACTTAACATATGCTTTTGAGCCGGGCAGGTACGATAACGAAGTGTTGCAGACGAACACTGCTGCTGGCCCTAGGCAGAATGGGAGGGCATAACGAGAGAGTGATGGTGACGGACAAGGCAACATGGGGTTGGTGAGAACGCTTTATTTGCTATGGTCCCTTTCTACTGTTTTAGATATCTTCGTGTTTAAGCACGTAAGGAGTTTGGAGTTCATAACATTTTTTTTAGCAATCCTTTGATCTATTCAGAACATATTTGAATCTAACCATATATAAGACCATATGAAGCAATCGCACATAGAATAAACATATAACTAGGTAGGTCTAAAGGTATTTTCTTGGTGAATCAATCCTATTCACACCTCCACCATTTCTCCACGAAGCAACTGCAGTATACGAAAACATGATCCAGGAGTGAGACAACTACTTGGATAGTTTAGAACGCACTATTATGGCAAACTGCTCAATTCTATCTATGCGACTCCATGCTACCAATAACGAGAATTCAAATCCAGCAGTTTACCAATCATCCCCTATCTCAGGCCCCATCATAGGATTGTTTTATTCCTTACGCTTGAAAATTAACTATTCCGACACCACTACCATATCCACCCACCATTACATGTCACCAGGACGAACATTCTCGGATTTTCCAGCCACCGCTTCCTGTCGAACTTGGCTTTGGCTTCTCTGGCTAACCTTGGTGGGCGAGTCATCTCCAGGTGGTCGGTTTGTTGTCGTTCGGAGAGAGAGGGACTCAGGCTGCTCGCCTGGAGCAGGACGATTCCATTGCTGAAAAATGAGAGATGTCTGCTCCTCCGCCCACTGCTCAGTTCTCAGAACCGCATCAGCCCCCTCATCCCCATCGTCTAGGTCAGAAGGGAACCATGGCCAACCAGCAGAGCCAGCCATGGCAGAGATCTTGATGCATGCCCACTGGAGGTCCAGCACTGCTTTGAACTTGTGGACATCATCAGTGGGCATTTCGAGCTCTATGGTACGCCCAGAAATGACCGAGACACCGGTCTGGACGTTTATGGCAGCCACTTCACCCTCCTGGCGTCTGGGTTGAGGCGCAGGGTGACCGCGGTTCTGGAAATCCTCCACCATTCGAGCCATCTCCATGAAATCGTCATTCTCGCCACCCACATCCATCTTTCTCTTTCGGTCCCTGCTATCATGTACCATCCAGTTGAATTGGACCTCTGCCTTGGAGACTGATGGCTTTCCAGCGATAGGCGTGCTGCCCATGAACTTGAGAGCTAGGAAAGCCTTTCCCCACCAGTGGTGAAGCTGATGGTTGAGACACAGCGTATTCCATAACTCGTCTGAACTTCCTGGGTGTGTAGGATCGGCGAGCATACGGGCATATGTGTTGAGCCATGCTACTCCTTCCTCCGGGGATCCCATCAAGCATGAGATAGCTTCGAAAAACAGTGTCGTCTTGGTAATCTTCAAATGAGTCTGATTCCAAACAAATGGAATCACATGGGCAACTTCCGGGTTGCTTGTCTGCATAAAGATACAAGCGTTACCATCACGTTCGCGAGCATTCTTGATTGTGTCCTTGCGGCGAGTCGCGTTATCAGGGTGATAGTCATCATCTTTGTCGTCTTGACGGCGTGAGCGACTGTTTCTGCTGCCCGGCATAGATGCAGAGTCTTTTGTAAACTCCCCGTCCGAATATTGGGCCAGATCTTTGAAGAATTTAATCAGCTTCCCTGGACGCAAACCATGTCGGAGATGACAAGTGATGACTTACAGTGTCTGGGAAGCTTCACCAAGTCTTCCAGTCTTTTCTTTAGTATGGGACCAATTGTCGTCTCTGCCGATAAATGCCCATGTTTTTGAAGCTGGCTCATCGGGACGTTGAGGATAACCGCTACATGGACCGCGGAAAAGGAGAAGTCTGGGTCGAACGTTCGGATTGATGCTTGAATTTTAATGGCATATTGACGTCGACTGGTAACCTCCTCTATCGGTAGGAGAACCGTGGGGCTCTGGAAGAGAACATCCGCTGTCAACGTCTTCTTAAGCATGATGGCAGTTTTGTCCTGGTCGGCCGATGAATCCTGGTCGAGAAACTGGTTGATGAGGCCATGGAGGCGCTCGCGCCTGTTTGTAGGCTGTGGATGATTGCTCATCGCGTTTCTCGTGTATGCGCACGTGTATGTAGAGGGGAAGTGAAAAACAAAGAAAAGAAATTATTGCCATTAAGTATTCTTCTGTTGTTTATTTATATTACCAGGTTATAATAATAACTTTTTAGTATGCATATCATATATGACATCACTGTATAAGGAAGCACTGGCAGCAGCACTGGCAGCAGCCCCTCCCGCTTGCTGTATGAATCACGCCTTTCGCAGGCCCTCAACCTTGGCCCTCATGACACGCTCAGCATTTGCAGGGACAATGCGTTCAGTAGGTCCAAGCCGCATCATCTTGCCAACAAGGAACATAAGCTTGCCTTGGGGAAACTTCTCAGAGTCAACAAACTCTTGCAAGATCTTGTCTTCCCCTTCCATAGCCTCATTAGCTAGGTTCTCATATTCATCCTCTGAAATTTCCTTGAACCACAGATCGTTCTCCTCGATAGCTTGGGTGACTCCGCCTTCTATCTCGTTGAGATAGATAGCGAAAAGGAGCTCCTTAGCAACCTTGCCCGTGATCTGCTTGCGCACCAGGTGATAAAGGAGCTGCGAGAGGTCCGAGTCAGGCACCTGCTCGCAGTCACCATCTGGGGTGAATGTCAGATCCCGAGCTGCGAGTGGTCCCGCCTTGTAAGTGGTCAAGCGACCAAGCTCATGGATGATCCAGTTGCCAACCAGAGCAGAATAACTTTTGAATTCTGGTATCTCCGCCTCGCTGAGCTCCTCGGAAAGCTTGCTCTGAATAGAGTTGAGAACTTTGTAATAGTATTGGACACGAGAGCCGTTTTCCAAGTTGATCAAGGACAGCGCATCCTTGGCCGTAAGACCAAATCGAGCAATCAACGTATCCAGCTCTGAATCAGGCGTGACAGCAAGTGACTGTCGCAGGTGGCCTACAAGATCATTTCCGATGATCAAAGGTGCAATATCAGGGTCGGGCATATAGCGATAATCCACTTCACCCTCTTTTCCACGTAGTCTCCGTGTTTCAGTGGAACCAATAGACCAACCGCGAGTCTCACTAGAGATGGCGCGTCCAGCTTCGATCTCACGGATTTGACGGTCACGCTCAGCAATGATGGCATCCTCAACCGCCTTGATGGTACTCAGGTTCTTGATTTCAGTTCGTGTACCGAGCGACGGGTTAGACCCGTCAGTCCTGCGAACAGACACATTGACATCTGCTCGCAGGCCTCCTGTCTCCATGCCCGACACGCAAGCATCGACGGTATTCAGCAGCATCTGGATCTTTCGAACAAGAACAGCAGCGGTGCGAGGATGGTGAAGTTCGGGCTCTGTGATAATCTCGATGAGCGGCACGCCAACACGGTTGAAATCGAGCCATTGAACCTTGCCGGTCTGAGCGAGTGTCTTTGCCGTATCCTGCTCGAGCTGGACTTGCTTGATGCCAATGGTCACACTTTGGCCATCTTGAGGAGAGATTCCGTCTCGAGCAAAGAGAGTAATGTGTCCGTTCTTGGCGAAAGGTTCATAGTATTGAGTAATTTGGTATCCAGAGGGTTGATCCCACCAGAAGTAGTGCTTCCTGTCAAATCGACTGACCTCCTGAACGTCACAATTCAGAGCCAAGGCTGCGCGTAGAGCGGGAATCAAAGTCTCCTTTTGGAACAAAGGCTGGCTGCCTGGCATAGCAACGTCGAAGAAGGCCACATGGCTGTTGGGTTCGTCATTAAAAGACGTTACAGCTGGTGAGAACAGTTTATGGGCGGTGTTCAATTGAGCATGGATTTCAATGCCAACAGTCAACTCCCAGCCATCCACTGTTTGAGAGTCACCCTTTGACTTTTTCTTACCCCCCTTCTTTGCTTGCTTTGCCTCGTCCTTCAATTGCTTCCGTAGAGGTACTGGCTGTGCCGGAGGTGGTGTGACAGCCTCAGAAGAAACGTGCAACAGCCTAGCAGTGTTTGCGATTGATGCAGCTGCTGAAGGTAAGGTAGAATGCCTGGGTATTTGGCGCACACTGATACAGCCTTGTCGGCATATTTGTCCTTTTAGCAGGTACTTGCTCAAGACAGAGGTTGGTATGCGTGTCATGGCGGCTGGAACGTGGTGAAATCTGCTCGCAAAGAGTTACCTAGACAGGTCGGCAATGTCCGGAGCGTTGAGAATATCACAGCCTGATTAGTACAGTCTCCTTTGCGTTATATCGTAAAATTCTGACGATATAGCAGTATGATTGAGGCGCAATTGCACATCCAGTTCGGTAGGTGTGGTAGCTCGATTGGAAGGGCAGAACGGAGGGTTGCGGGGATAATGCGAGGTGACTTGGGAACAGAAGTGAATCTGATCATATGCTTATCATCATGCCAGGGTTCTCCTGCGTTCCCAAATTCGTGGTTATGAGAATAGACCAAGTATTGGTCTTCAAGAGAGTCTCATGAGTCCTCTTCGACTTTCTTGAAGCTTAGTGGAGCTACGAACCTATCTGGATTAAGCTTAAGCGGGCCGCAACGGTCGTTAGATGCATATGCACGTAAACGACAAACTAGCTGCCCGTTTGGTGCATCAGACGAGGGCTAAGTCCAGAGATCTTCACCAAGATCTTCATATTTTTAAAACTAATTAGTTTTTCCAAGCAACATCCGGTATGGTGTAGTGGCTAACATTTCGCGCTCTCATAACCTGAGAGATCAGTACCGCGGAGCCCAGGGTTCGATTCCCTGTACCGGAGGATGTACACCTGTCTTTTTGCCTTTGTTCAACGCTTGCTGAGTGGCTGGATGACTCTGCATTCAACACCACACCACCCACACGCCACCCATAATGGACGACGAATGCAACCCTTCTTTCTCTTTTTGCTCCAATGGCATGTTCAAATGCTCAGCCGGAATCTACGGCTTAGCTACTAGATCAGTTGTCGGTTGAAACAAGGCAACCGAGCGAGCTGACTGATAATGGCACATCATCATCATCATCTCATGCATGTACATGCTCTCAGTTGGCTTCAAGAAGTCTTGAAGCCTTCTTTTCCACTATCTTCAATCATTGATCTTCTACTTGTTCGTCTTCTGGCAGCTTTCATCGGCAACTCTTTGTCTTACGTATACTTCACCCCGCCAGGTCAACGTTGTTCCTGAATTGACGTCTGCCGGTTGCTCACGGTCTAAGGCTTCACTTCCCGGTGATACGGTACATCCAAACGCTCTTTGTGGCTCTATTTGAGTTCCAGTGTACTATCATAATTGCTGAAGTACTTATCATTTCTGCCAAGTGTTGAAAGCTCGATGAACACCAAACTCACCACGGTGACACCTCCAATAAGTTACTTAGACGCGTACAATCCAGCGATATCGCACAGGGCGGCAAGCACTAATAAACTACTCTACGCCTCAAATAGCCTGCATCAAGGGCTTCTCTCAGACAAACTGTTTGGAATTGCCCTGCTAACCCGGGAGATCATACTCAAGCTCGACCACGCAACATCTGCTTGCTTTGCACAAGAGCACAATGGATGACCAGGCGCAGAATCAGCCAAAGACCTCCTGGTCTTCTGAGAGTCCACCAACACAGCAATCCATATCCTCTCAAGCTACGGTTGAAGACTATGAAGAAACTGCCACAGAGCCACCTAGCGATGGCGGGGCTCAATATCCAACACCTCCCAGCTCATTGTCCAAGATGGATTACGCTTCCACCAACGTTCAACACACAACCTCAACTCCGAGCGGGTCCTCCGTTACGCAGCTCACACCCAGCGACGACACAGCCGGACCCAAGAGTAGCGGCAATAGAAGTAGGATGTTAAAGGAACCGAGAAACTCCAAGATCAAGGCAACACATCGATCGACACCTGGGGGAGTATCATCCTCTGGAACAGAACCAAACTCTGCAGCATACGAAGCATTCTCATCTTCTCCCCCAGATCTGGGCTACTTCAAAAGTCCACCCAAAGGTCGTCAAGTGCCAACATCAGCATATACTCCTACAGCTGTGCCGCTTCCCATCAACGCCAACTTCCCCCAGTCCCCTATCAGCCCTGGGCCATTCCCAGGTTGGGGCCCAAATCCTCCTCTTGCCGGCTACCCTCCGTCCCACGGCCAATTCTCCCCTCAGCTGTCAAGACCGCCACCTGTAGATCAGAGTTACCATTCCGGATTCGCCTATCTGAATCCCAAAGGTACTCCGTTGGATGCTGCCTTTTCCCATCATCCCTCTTTGTACGATCAGCCGTACCCGACAGCAGAGGAGTATATAGCTGGTCAAAGCAACGAGAACATGGACCTGCCTCTCGAAAGACTCAACGGATATGCATCGCTAGCAGCTAGGTTATCAGGTCAGCTCGAACCACGACTCAAGCCGTTGTACCGACGATTCGACTGGCTACATCATCGTGCACTGCTGTACTATCAAGACCAACTTGCGGAGTTAGAGCAAGACCTGGTAGGCATTGATTCGATCACAACGCGAGAAAGTGGGCATATGCCTAGCTCTGGACGAGAAGAGCGAAATTTAGGCCATGAAATTCATAGACACAGACATCGAGTGATGGAGAAGATAGAGAGAGTTCTACGCCAATATAGTAAGCACAGTAGAGTCCAACACTTAGCATCATCTAACTATTTTAGAAAATACAGTCATGTCTTTCGAAGACATGCAAAAGCTGCCAGCACCGAAAAACGACGATGTCCAGGCTTACAGGGCATTTCTCAACCACCGCCAACTATTGGTAGAAACCGAAACACAGTTCCTCGGAGCAGAAGATCTCGCGGCTTTGTCTCAAAAACCAGCGGCAGATGCTGCAGGGGATGATCAAGCAGCACCGCAGCCGCCTGCTCAAGTAGATGTACCCCTACGGGTTCTTATGAACGGATTCTCTGTGAGCTTTCTCTGTCTGGCCATGCTGTTGGTAGCTCTTCCAGACTTTTCAAGTCGGCTGGTCATGGTTGTATGCTATGGTGTTCTCATAACTACCGTGCTGTCAGCGACAGGGCATCTCGGACGGCTGAGGCAGTTGTTTGAAGGTTAAGCGAAGACTTTGCGACATTACAGACGCTTGATCTGATTCTTGGGTGTTTCTGCTAAACCATTTCTACAAAATGTCGTTCCTCTACGTTCTTATAACTTTGAGAACTTGGCTATCGTCTGAGTGTGCTGATACCTTTGATGAATTCGGTGTAAGTCAGAGTCTCATTTCATTTCATGCCAACAACTCTGCCACTCTGGGCTGTCAAAGAATTGCGGATTACGAACATGAGGTCTAATTGTGTCCCGAACCAGCATCCAATTGGGCGAATGGTTTAGTGGTATAATACTCCCTTAGCAAGTTTCGTCCTTCAGATGCTCGCATCTGGGAGTGGTCCAGGGTTCGATTCCCTGTTCGTCCATTGTAGATGGTTAAATTCCATCATATACCTTCTTTTTGCGCTTTTTGCAGATCTTCTTACCCTACAACAAAATGTGGGAGGCGATCTCATCCTCTAGACAATGCCTACATGCCTCTCTCCTTGTATGTGTTTGTTGATTTATCTCTCTCTTTTCCCTTTGCAAGCTGTCTATCTTTATACTTCAACAATAAGTGTACTGCTATGCGTCTATAATAGGTCATCGTGAATGCTGAGGTAGACTTCTCTGATCTGGAGTATTACATTTTTGTTGGTTTATTATAGAAAAGCTACATGAGCATGTCTGGTAGAGTCATAACTAACCTGCCTCTATGTGTCGTTAGATGTAAGCATAGAACAGTTACGGCGGCATTCCTCTTGAGCAGGGGTAGTTGAAGTGCAGTCACAACAAGATTACTCATGCCAACGACTCTGTATGCGAGTCAGAGGATTCTCATTTTTCCTTTACTGTACCTTTCAAGCAAGAATCTGATGCTCTCTAATTATCTGCATGACCATCTCTCGAGGGAACGCAAAGGACCCTGAGACATACCGTTTTATTACGAGAACCCACAGATTCGCTTAGACAACCCTCACCTTTGCACCCCCTTTGTCTGCCCAGTTTGCCTGAATCTCCTCGGAGACGGCCTGTACTTCACCGGGTTCTCACTCTGAGGCACAGGAGAGTGACATGACACAAGTCCACTGGCCAGACACGTGTTGGAGAGACAAGAGTACGACGTATTGGAGTTGAGATTACCTTGACTCTGATTCCTGCAGAGTATATATGTTGAGCGAGGATATCTGTAGCGTTGTTCTGCAGCGAACATTGCATTTGGAATGAGTGAGGCTTGGCCAGTGGATTTACATTGTTAATTTATTTGACGCAGATATGGCTGATGTTATGTACAGACATGCGAGATGCCGCTGCGGTCGTAACGTGACACAACTCCTGCAGCATCGCACATTCAAGGAGAGCTGCAGTGCCAATTTTTTGGAGTCTGAGTAATTAGACATAATGGCAAGGGTTTTGAACGAGGTGGTCCGTCTCTGCACCGCTATTCAAGGGACGTCGATTCTTGACAGAAAAGATGGTTGTCTGATAGGCCGAGTGTGATAGTATTCTCTTTATTTCGACAGTAACAGAAACTCATTCTATACCCATATACTTCTATCACTATAAGTAGGCTTATTGAAGAGTTCGTATATGAAGCCAAAAATGTGCGTGGGGTTCTTCAATATCGTGTCTTCATAGAGGTGAACATCCATGCCCAGATATCTACATGCGAGTAACTCCTGCATCAGAAAGTTGTCACAAGTGAGGATTATTCACAATAGTGGTTTCAAGAAAATAGAGACTCTTCTTTGTTTGGTAGACCTCTTTCTTCCAGTATGTTCCAGTAGCCCTGTTGACAACCTCACCCTCAACTCAGGGGCAATCACCAAAAACTGGTATGCCTCTACACGACGTCTGGTGTAACAAGAGTCCGTAACACCAAATAACGGCTGTTGCTGCAGCAGGTTTATCACACTACCTACCTTACAATACCTGCCCTGCTCCCTATTCATCCATTGTTCTCGACGGTTGCCCCTTGAAACTAGAGTCGACAGCTGTCAAACACTGCCAACGGCCGACAAGAACTGACAGAGTGATTCATTGTTTACCTCTTGTGGGTAGAAAAAGCTTTGACATCTTTTTCTATTTCTTTTCCTCCTCTTCCTCACCTCTTGTTTTTCCTCTTCATCTTCTTCCTGCATCCTTCGTGCATTTTTCATTACCTCCTTTCGCATCGTCCTTTGCATCTATTTACCGCTTCCGTTAGCATTTTCAGATACAAATCTGTGAGTATTTATTCTTCTTCCTCTTCTTCATCCTTCAAGAGTGGTCTTGAAGCACTCCCAGATGTTTGTGCTTCTGTCGGACGCGCTCTTCTTCACCTCTTCCATTCTCTCCTCCACCAAACCTTTCTCTCACGCACTTATCCTCCTCAATCATTCCTTTCTCTTCGTGATCATATCAAAAGAATCACATATTAACGTCTTCCGCAAAATAGATTCCTCACCGTCTAGATGGCTGTCTTCAAGCTCAAGGCTCTCGCCAGCGTTCTGGCTCTCATCGCCCCCCTCGCCGTTTCGGCGACTGGAGATGGTCAGACTTCTCTGTGTATGTGTTCGTGCACCTAATAAATTCCTCCTCTCTAATCCTCTTGCTAACCTCGCTTCAGCTGCTCAGACTGTCACTGACGCTCCCGTCACCGAGCAGTATGGCTCTGCTACTTCTGACGGTAAACAATTCCCCTCTTCATCTCAAGATTTACCGACTAACCCACTGCCTAGGTTCTGTCCTCTACACCATGAGCGTCTGCATCGTCACTCACCAGACTGAGTGCTCTAAGATCATCTCTACCGGCGGCGAGATTCCCCCTTCTGCTGCTACCAACGAGGCCTCTGTCCCTGTTGGAGGTCAGCCTTCTGTTCCCGCTGGCGGCGAGCCCACCACCTACCACGGCGAGGGTATCTCTTCTCCCACCGAGGGTGTCCCTGCTCCTAGCGATACCGGCGTCCAGCCCAGCGGTGTCCCTATCGGCTCTGAGCCCGGCTACTCCGTCCCTGCTGCTGGTACTACTCCCGGCGAGCAGCCCGTCCCCGTCCCCTCCGGCGGTGGTGAGCCTGTTCCTGTTCCCTCTGAGGGCGGCGAGCCTATTCCCGTCCCTTCTGTCATCATCAGCACCACCGACGCGTCCGGCAACCCGACCGTCCTCACTACTGCCTACGACGACGAGCCCTCTGTCACTGACACTGCTACCGTCACTGGCTCTGAGACTGTCTACGACACCGCCGCCTCTGGCTCCTACACCGAGGCCTACCCTTCTTCTGCTGAGGAGACTGAGGAGGGTACTCCCACTGGTACCCCCGGTGTCACCGCCACTGGTGCTGGCAACATGCTTGCTCCCGGTGCCGTCCTCGGCCTCGCCGGCATGCTCATTGGTGTCGTCTTCTAAGCAATCTCTAGATCATAACCCCATGCATAGACACTCTACACTCGGATATCTCTTTGTCATATTAGAGAGAAAGGAATCGTGTTGGATTGCTCGACATGGATTATCGTTGATCGTTGTTGGTTTAAGAGAGCCTGCAGGAACTGGGATGATGGCATACACAGGATTGTGATTTTTGGCATTTCGGAACATGGTGGAGGGATATAATACGTGCTGTACCTAGGTGCTTGAGAAATGAACCCAGGTTTATTCTAACCACTCTGTCTTCCTTCCATTCCTTGATTTCATGCAATGAAACTATCCAGACTAATGTGTTAAGAATTGACCACCTCTTTATACGCCGTCGGCGTATTGACGCCTGCAATTGAAACCTGGATATCTTCACTCCTTAACATGACACACAGGACACCCTCCTCTCATCTTGTCCTTCAACAAGCGCGCTCTCATCACCTTCATGCCTACAGAGTACCGGCTACCCTCCTCGGAACCATTGCCCAGGTCCACATCCACTTTCTTACCTCCGTGCAACATCTCCAGGAGATGGCTCGTGTGGAAAACATGCCCACACGCATATCCTACCAAGGTCTCCATTTCATACTCGGTAAATGGCTCGTGACATCTCGCGCAGTGTCCCGGCTTCGGCGCCCGGTGGTCATGATCTGTTGACGGGTGGGAAGCGTTGCGTTCTGGGTGATCCGGGTCCGTAGGGACGTCCTTGACTTCGACATCTACATGCTCATTTTCCTGGACGACTACTTCGAATTTGATGCCTTTTCGTTGCCCGGCCCGGAGCTCATTCTGCGCCGAGGCCACCTCGCTGCGAAGAACTCGTGCAACGCCTGAGCTGATGCTGTATTGTATCTCGTGTTCCTTCATCATGTGCGTGAGCCCTTCCCTAAGCCCTTCGATCTCGAGTCCCTCCGGAATTCGCTGCACCACGGTGATTGGGTTGATGGCTGTGCCGACTTGCTCAAGCAGACCTCGGATGAAGCTAGGTTTGTCCATGCTGTATTTGAGGAGATCTTCCCACAAGTCAGGATCATCTTGCTCCTTGGCAAACTCGATCGCCTTGTGGACGTTCTTTAGACGATCGATGATGAGATATAGAGCGCGCTTCATCTGACCCGTCTTGGAGTATAGAAACACCAGCTCATCGTAGTATGAAAATGTCTCGCACTCTTGAACAGCCTATCTCGAGTCAGTGGCGATGTTGCAGTCTCCATTTCGTGCATTCAACTTACCTTCTCAAATGTGTACGAGACCGAGGTCTTGAGATACTGCATGAGTAACGTTCGGTCAAAGGTCGCAAACAGATGGACCGCCAAATCCGCAAAGTTGTCGACCAAAGACTGACTGTCCATGACCAGTCGGTCCACGTTCTCCCCGCTGTGCTCCTGAATACCCTCACCTTTCCATAAGCCTCGAAAGTAGAGATATATGTAAAGATTGAGCTTCTGGGCGAGGAGTTGCTCCACCACAATGTCAGGACGCAAAAGGCCATGCTGAGCCTCGTCAACGAGTAGAGTCATAGCTTCGGCCGTGGCCCGTTCAAGCTCGTCTGCTGTCATCTGATCCAGTTTGCCAGGTGGAACTCTGAGACCAATGAAGCTGGGGATATCATCTGCAACGGCTTCTGCAAGATGATTGTCTCTGATCAGCCTAAAGGCAGAATCTGCATCATGAAGTTTGATGTAGCATTTGAGCGCTTCGCGTTGCCGTCCGTTAGCCTCATGCAATTTCGCCAGGCTTTCCATCACGATCCGCCAATCCCGCCCCTTTTCTCCGTCATCGATACTGTCTTCCCGCACGTCTCGATACTTGAGCTGGTTTTCTAGCGCAGTCGTGATGGTCTTGATGTCGAACAGCTCCGGAGACCAGCGGTCTAATAGCTCCCTAAATCTTGGCTTGTCATTCTGGATATAATATCCTAGCACGACTTCGTATATGGTTGAAGGAAGTGGTGGGTGCATCTGCTCTGTGGGAATGTAGTTTGTGATAGCATCGAATCTCTTCGCACCAGCAAACGTCCATACCCATTTCTCCCACCTGTCTGGTGTTTTAAGAACTTTGCCACAAATCTTACCCGCAGAAGCCCAGTCGTTTTCTTCGATCAACTCCTGGATCCAAAGCTCTCCGATACGCCTCTTCTCTTGCTCAGCTGATGAATAGAAGTCTCTGTATTGTGCATCAAGAACGGACTCGTCATCATCAAAGTCGTCGCTAGCCCCTTGTTGTTTCGTTGGCGTAGAGGGAACAGCATCGCTACCTCTCTCGCTGAGCGGCGCCATGATCTCGGGGTGTTCATCGAGTAGCTCCCAAGCACGCTGATATTGCTGACGCTCGAGAAGCCACCCCAGATGATCGCTCAGATCTCGTCTGGTCGCAAGTATACAGTCATACGGGCTGTGAATGAATACCTTAACGCCAGGCTTGACCAAACCTGAGTGGACAGTTGCTGAAAGGTTTCGGTTTGAGCCAGGTCGGATTGTGCCTGCCGTAGTCCCTGTTTTGAGGCTGGATCCAGTATCATCGCCACTTTCTCTGCTTCGTATACTGGCTCCAGAGCTAAAAAGGGATCGGGGATTGATAGCAGCGTTCCACATGTCTGTCCCAATTCCAGCTATCGCCTCCAAAGCACCCCTCGAAGAGGCAATTGCTGACGCAGCGTTGCGTGCAGGTAGAACTCCCAAGTGGTAGTCGCCTGAAGATAACCTCTCATAGCGACTGACACTTAGACTATCCTTGTCGGCTTCAGCCTGAGAATTGAGATCAATGAGGCGGAGCTCTGGGGGTTGATTATTTTGTCGGCGACGAACACCTCCCGAGGGCTCGCTTCCCGTTGAAGTGTTGGATTTGTGCTTTTTGGCTGGTGATGTTGAAACTGCGCCAGTGTCATCTTCCTCATCCTCATCTTCTGGTAAACAATATGCAAGTACTAGCAAAAGGTTCTGGGTATATAAAGAAATGCCGGAGATGATGCAATCCATGCGAAGTCTGTCTTCGAGTTAGCTCTCGCTCCCTTAGCATAACCAGTACCAGGCCAGAACTTACATTTTGACAATTTCTGCTCGCCCAATAGTTTTCTCCCCAGCGTGACGGCCGACGCCAACGCCACCAGGGTGGACGTGTATAATCCATATTGTCCCACCCCAGCCTACCAGCAGTCGTTCGATGCTTTTCTTGCCTGCTACAGCGTGCTCTCTTAGCTTGTCTGCGGCTGGAGAATTGCCTTTATCACCAGAGCTTTGATCAGATTCATCCACCTCAACAGCTTGCTCATCGATCCATTCGACACGGCCTTTCCACACACTAGCCATGGTCTCCCATTCGTCTGTCTGTGGCCGATCAATGTGACCAACTCGTTTCCATGCATCTTCTGCATCTGCGCTTTCGAGATGGAGTTTCGACCGCATGATTTTGATACCGTGCTCATTTAGCCAAACTACATATTTGCCGGATAAGGACCACTTGATCGTGCTAATGGCTCCTTCGCCGGAGTGTAGAATTGTATCTTTGCCTGTGTTGCTGCCAAGCCCCATACTACCTAACCAGCCAGAAGCTGTGGCCGCGGCAGTTCCAGTTGTGGTCGAAGTACTGCGGCCTGGACCGCCACCCGAGGTGAGAATGAGCTGACCAGCAAGTCCTCCTGACAAGTAGGTTCGATCGGTCTTGAATTCAGGTGACAAGGCCACTGCTTGAACTGGACGAGCAAAGTTCCGTAGCTGGACATCCTTCATATCAATCAGATGCTGGACGCAGACGTTACCATCCAGGGATGAAGTAGCAACGTAGATATCATTTGATGGTATCCTAGGAATCTGCGACGCTTCACGGGGTCTTCTGGATGCTGCTGCTGGGGATGCATCTGTTTGGCGGCCGGAAGAAACGCTGGCGTTGCTGGGTGTTGCATGTCTTTGTGCTGCCTCTGGCTTTTCGGTCGGCAACGGGGGCGGATATGGTGATATTGATATAGATGTCACTGAAGCCGAGTGCGCGTGGTAGACCCTCATAGATTGAAATACCGGGAGTTGAACGATGTGCTGAGCCAAGTTAGAAGAGTCATGTTGAGCGTACGGTCAAAACTTACGATATTGCCATTATGCGTTCCGACAATCTGTGCCAGTGTCAACAAGTCGGGTCCTTTCAATCGATCCTAAACCTACCATTTTATCTCCCGCTACGAGAAACGCGCTAGTTGCATCGCCGTTGCGATACACTCCGTTAAGGTGTTGAGTCAATCGAGCATACTTGAGCCTCGGCTCTTCGTCCTCTTCATCATCCTCGTCATCGTCATCTTCGTCTTCATCTTCGTCATTCTCATCATCGTCGTCATCGTCATCTTCTTCTTCCTCCTCCTCTTCCTCATTATCTCCATCGTGAACTGCTTTTCCAGTCTTGCTTTCCGCAGTCTTGACATCTATGACCTCGAGATCCTTTCCATCACTGGGCGACTCTTGCTCTGAAGTGTGTTCATCGTGCGCGTTATCGTCGGTAGTTTTCTCTATTGAGGGCGAAGCTGTCTCGTTTGTATCTGGCCTTGGCTCAAGCTCCGATAGTTGGGCCTCAGGATCATGCTCCTGCTCGTGGCTCGATTGCGGTGACTGGTCCGTCATTGCAGTAGCAGCATTGATATCATTCTGGGAAGCAACAAGACCCAAGAATAGAGAGAGGGGATATAGAGAGAAGATTGTTGAGTCTAGGTAAAGCAGTTGAGGTGCCTAAATTGTAGCTATGACAGCTCTTAGAAGACTAGGTAATGCGCCGAATTGTAGGTGTAGGAGGTACCTTGTACCTTGTACCTTGCAGCTACGTCACGAGGCAGCTCCAACCTAATTCACCAGCTTCAATCAGTTCCCGACGCGCCAAGAACGACCCAAATCGTCGCGCCGAGCCCCACTATACATCCCACTAGAGTGCCTAGAGTGTTTGCTTGTCTAACATAAACATTGTCTGAAATAAAATACAGCACTTTCAATTCTTTGACAATCAGACACAAATTTCTGCTTCAGAAGCTATAGGCAGCCTCTTTGACCGATCGAACAACCAAAACAAACAAAAGCTGCTTATGGCGGCCATCGGAACATGGCGACGGTGAAGTCCCTGGGGTTGCATCAGCCCTCAGGGCTTCAACATGCCATCAACGAACAATTATTGCCTGCGAACCCGCCAGCGACGTCGTATACGTGGGACATTTCAACAGACGATCGATACGATGGAGACCTCGAGGATGAAATCCTTACGACGGAGCACTGCGTTATATGGTGCCGAGGTGGCATATTCCGCAAGACGTTCAGATTCGAACACGAAAACGAACCCATCATACAGGCTCTTCTAGCATATTTTCCAGCCTCCCAAGACGACAAATCGACTACTCACGATGACGAGACTCGGTCAGACCAAAGACCGGCTTTGTCAAAAGCTTTGATTGTTTTCCTCAAGACTCAGGCGCACATCTATTTCCTATCCGGAACAAGCCATATCGTTCATATGCCATTCGAGGTCGAGTCCGCCTTCGCAGGCCCCGTCGGAGTTATTGTTCAGCGCAAACAGAAGGCCGAGAGTGTCGCTCCAATATCATTAAAGTTTCCTCGGGTCCCGCCCAACTCGTTCGTCTCTTCGCAGTTGACGGCATTCAATAGCTCTCAACAGACAGCCTTCTCTGTTGAGGGTTTAGGGAACCCAAAGGCCCTTCCACTTCGATTGAGCTCAACACTGGATAATCTATGGGAAGCACCACTAGAACAACCTGAGTCTCGTTGGCCACGTCTTGTCTCTTTGACGGATCCTTTGCTCGAGTTGGGGCTGGTTGTTACAAATCATGAGCCCCAAAATGCCAGAAGCTTAAGACAGACTACGACCAAGAAGAGGGCATTTCTTGATGCAGCCGAAGAGGTTTTACATGTGGAAGAGATCAAAATCCCCGGTGCCTTGACACATGATCTAAGCCAACCCCTGATCATTGCAGTCACACTCAATCGCGAAACTAGAGAATATACTGTCTGGCGTCTGACATATTTGCAACATGAAGACCCGTTTCTTACGCGGCAGAAGAATGCCAAATCAAAGACTGCTCGGCGCCGTAGCTCCATGCAACCCGGCTTTACTAGTGCTCCTGGGACACCCGTGCAGCCCAATCTCCGAGAGAGCTTTGGGGCTCCGCTACCTGGAAAGAGGCCAAGGAAAAGTGAAAGGCTAGAAAAGCCAATGGTAGATCTCGTCTCTTCTTTGGAGCAGCAAGACAAAGAAGGGAGCGGTGTCGCACGAAGGAGCTCTCGTAGGGTTAGCTCCATGTTAGCAAGAGCCGACTTATCAGCGTCCCATGAAAGAGCAGTCTTACCAGACCAGCCATTGCTGGCTGGCCATGTCGGACCCAGAAGGCATGAATCTCAGGGAAGCCATGTTCGTCTTAGTGCCAACTACGCCCATCAGATCCATCCTAGTTTGAGCAGTCTGCTAGCGGCGCCGTTCTATGAAGGCCTCGACGAAGGGTTTCACAACATGGGCTTGGACGATCACGAGTTCGATGGACTACAACACGAGATCATGTTTACCAAACTTCACAGTGTACCAATGAATAACAACAATGTTCGATATTCGGAACAGCCAGCACGCAACCAAACCAAGGTTTTCATTTTAGTAGCGCCACCATTTGCTATCGATGGCCACGATCAAAGCCAACTTCTCATCGGCATTCAGGATGCCACAGAGAAGCGACTTCAGTTGCTCACTTTGGAGCTGGGCATACAACGTGGGCCTGATCCGGGCACTAAATCTGGGAGAAAGAACGTGCCTGAGGGTGCTACCGTCATGGCTACCGTTGTTGACCGTAGACACGCCCAGAATGTTGTTGATTCTTGCAAGTTGGTTGATGGAGACCATTCTGCAATCTTGATCCTTTCCGAGTCAATGGATGGTCGGCACGAATTGAGTACCCAAGCACCGTGGAGTGTTCTTACAAAGATATCACTCTCGCTTCTTTTCGTTGACAACACTAGGAGTTTACAATATCGTGGCAGGGTTGTGGATCGCGATGTTATGCAAAGAAAATCAGAGGTCATTGATTTCAGCAATGGCAGCATTGTTGGTGTCCGTTATCCGAGACAAGGAGGCATTGTCGATGTGGTCGATACCGAAGGACGACTTCATCAACTCCGTATACAACTTGAGCCAAGGTCGCCTCATGTTCGGAAAGTCCTAGATATGTGCCGCGGTATACTCCCTCATGCACTCGGCGAACACATATTTGCTGGGTGGCTTCATTGTATGCAATGGATAGGAAGCCAGGGCGAGTCGGTGACAGACCCTGAGTGGTCTGCTATGGTCATCTTGCTTTTATCCTTATTTCTAAGTCTTGGACGCACAGATTCAAAACCTTTTCCTACAACACGCCTTCCTGTTCGCAAAAGGAGGCCTGTTTCGGGTTCTTTCAGTTCGATAAGAGAATCAGAAGATTGGAAGCTCTTGGAGGCAGCTGAAACATCAAACTCTTTAGGATACCCAGCTTGGATGATGAATGGAGGTTGGGAGTGGGCACTGGACGAAGACGCGGACGAGGCAAAGTCTTTACCAGGAGACGAGAGTCTAGTCTCAACGTTCATTTCCAGACATGTTTCTTTTGCCAAAGATTACATAGTCTCGGCCCTTGGCGAAACGGCATTTGGGTCCGCAGGCTACATGCCAACCTCCCTTGCTAAAAACATGGAAAGTCGACGAAAGGTTGCAGTTGACGTGTTCATGGGTCTACATCTGCTTCTTGAAGAGGAGAAGTTGAATATTATGACACCAGAATTCAGATCTCCTGGTCGTGCTGATCTTCGGGTTGTTATGTGCCAAATCGCTCGGTGGCTAAAGTGGAACATCTTTGCCTCGGTTTACGAAGCGGGTATACAAGAAGATATCGACCATCGCAATGATTCTGGTATGTATGCCAATTCTAAGTTTGCTGATGAAGCTAACCATACCACAGACCTAAATCTGAGACCCGGGATCACTCAGCCTCCTGTGCGACCGGATGTTGTTGACTGGATCCAGTCAAGGCTTACTGGTGATCGGAGAGTTCCTTACATTACTCCGGCAGATGTTTACTATGCTGGTTCACACTTATCTGAAACGGAAAAACTGCAAGACAGGCGGTGGGAGCCGATCGTGCCTCGGACCTTGATGTTCAAACAGTTCTTCAAGTTCATGAAGCCAAGCACAAGCGCAGTTCAAATGGTAGAGGCGATGCGAGACGCCGGCATTACGACTTTGATTCTTGACACACTTCCAGAGGCTGTTCTTGTACCTCTCCGGGATGCCATATCCTTGTGCCAACCACACCCTCCGACATCTTGGTCTAAAGATCTCCTCGAATTGGTTGATCGTAGGGATATCAGCCTCATCCTCACGCCGGGGAAGCGCCCTAAACCAAGCGCTTCCAAAATTTTGGTAGGTCGATATAGCCGCTTCCACCGGTCCTTTACTAACACAAGTAGACGCCTACGCACAATGCTACCTGGGACTACAAGTTGCTCTGCCAAAGTGTTGAAGAAACAAACAACGTTGGCTACGATGAGGGTGAAGGGACTGAAAGACAAGCTGTTATCCGCTCCTTGTTCAAAGAAGACCGTCGCCTGAACGAAGCGCAGGACCTACTCTCCACAAACAAACCAAGACTGGTTCGACTCGAGCCTCACCCAAGTTGGCCAGAAAGTGAATATCTTGAGAAGCAAAAGGAGCTGGTAACGAGAATCGCTACAGGCACCTTGGCCATTCCTGCTGGCCGGGCTCTGTTATACTACAGTCTACGGTATCCATTGATCACGCAGAAGTTTCATATCGGTGGGTTTAATCTCAACTGCATTGTGAAACCGACAAATACCACAGTTGGTGTGGACAAATCCCAGTTCTCAGAAGAGAAGGTCTGCTGGGGCTTCTTTCATCAGGGTGTTGCCGCTGGTTTGGCCATCTCCCCCCGAGCCCAAGGTATTGACACGTCCTGGATTCTCTACAACAAACCTGGCCAGGATCTCAACAACCGCCATGCTGGTTTCCTGCTTGCTCTTGGCCTTAACGGGCACCTGAAGGATGTGGCCAAATGGGTGGCGTTCAAGTACCTTACACCAAAACACACCATGACTTCGATCGGCCTTCTGCTAGGTCTGGCTGCATCTTACATGGGCACAATGGATTCGCTGATTACGCGTCTGCTTTCCGTTCATGCCACGAGGATGTTGCCTCGTGGAGCAGCAGAGCTGAACCTATCGCCTCTGACGCAGACTTCGGGTATAATGGGCATCGGGCTACTATATGCAAACAGTCAGCATCGGCGAATGAGTGAAATCATGCTCTCCGAAATTGAACACATTGACGAGGAAGATGAAGAAGAGCCTTTGAGAAGCGAGTGCTACCGGTTGGCAGCTGGTTTTGCCCTTGGTTTCATCAACCTGGGCAAGGGTAACGATCTCAAAGGCTTACACGACATGAAACTCACTGACAAACTCATTGCTCACGCTACGGCAACAAAGAACATTGAGATAGTCCATATTTTGGATCGTGCGGCAGCTGGAGCTGTCATGGCCTTGGCTCTCATCTACATGAAATCAGAAGACCAGATTGTGGCGCGCAAGATTGACATCCCCGACTCAGTCCTACAGTTCGACTATATCCGCCCTGACATCCTTCTTCTGCGGACGCTCACCAAGAACTTGATCATGTGGTCAAAGATTGAGCCAACATTTTCATGGATATACAAGAACCTTCCACGCCCGTACCGTCCTCGGTACAAGCTTCAGTCAACCACGAAATTGCAGTCAACCGATATGGCATTTCACAGCATAATAGCTGGGCTCTGCTTCTCGATTGCACTGCGCTTCTCCGGCAGTGCTTCTCACAAAGTTCGAGACCTTTTGCTGTACTACTTGGATCAGTTCATGCGCATCGCACAAATACCATCTACTGCGAGCATGCATCCAAAGGGTACTCCTCCTTATGATGAGGAGCTGACTCGAACCAACGCACGTATGTGTCAAGACGTTGTTGCTATATCTGCTTCCATTGTCATGGCCGGAACGGGCGATATTCCTGTCCTTCGACGTCTTCGAGCACTTCATGGGCGTGATGATCCAGAGACTCCCTATGGCTCTCATCTTGCGGCTCATCTTGCAATTGGAGCTTTATTCCTGGGATGCGGAACGGCAACGTTTGGTACTAGCAACCTTGCAATTGGTGCTTTGCTGGTATCGTTCTACCCCATCTTCCCTACGAGTGTGATGGACAACCGCTCCCATCTCCAGGCTCTTCGCCATTTCTGGGTCCTAGCCACGGAGCAACGATGTCTTGTTACCAAGGATGTTCTCACTGGCCAGCCAATCTCTGCCTCTGTCCAAATCAAGATGCGCAAGAACAGCTCTACCGAGCCTGTACTGAATCGTACAGCGCCTTGCATTCTTCCACCAATCGACCAGATTGCTAGTCTTTCTACTGCTTGTGGACCTCAATTCTGGGATGTAGAACTTGACTTCTCCAACGCGGAGGTCCGAGCTGCTTTTGAGGACACACAGAGCCTTTACCTCCGTAGACGTCCACCACGTGAGGGGGCATTCGCCTCTACTCTTCGAGCACTTGGTAGCGATGACAAGGGTAAAGATCCCATGGAGTGGGTGTTTGGACTCGACGGCCTTCGCGGCATTAGCTACGCCGAGCGAACTGTGGTGCTTGAGCGAGGAGATGACACTCAGCACTCCGGAAGTGCCGTCGATGCTAGGTTGGAGATGGCGAAGGGCATTGCTCAAGGAATAGATCGCGAGCGTCTTGAAGGGGCGAGGTTGCTCTTTGAATGGGCTGCCGTGCGCGATCGATTACGTGATACCAACATATTCGACAGTCAAGAGACTATCAAAGAGCCACGCGCACGCCATGACGCTGAGGAACAGGATGAGCAAGATGCTACGGCAGAGGATGAGGGTGTTTGGTGGATGCGGGACAGCGTTATCGAGAGCCTGAAGGGCATGATATGGCTTGCTAGCCGTGAGGGTGAGCAGTAACATTGAATTTATCCCTTTTACACGGTCGATAGACGAGGATGGGTTAAAATAGGGGTTACCAGAGTGTGAGGAAAGCAGCATATGTGGTTATGAGCTATGAGAATATGATAGACATCAATCTAGCCTGTACAAAACCAAACTCCCTGGTGGCATTGAATGTGGAACCGTAAGGCAGACTTGATGAAATTGGGGGCTAAAAAGTCCTAGGTACCGACACGTACACTTTGATTTCTCCAGGCGGGTTTCAGTGATGATATACATAGTAGACCTCATAAACTGTTCGGGTTTCAAAATAGAATAGCTGTGGTACAGTATATAGATCTTGGTTGTGATTGTACTTACTTACTGTATCTTGAGGTCAGAGGTAGACCAGAGTCTATATCAGCCCTACCACTTACACCAAGGTACAATGCCTTCTCCAAAGACGGTTCGCCCATTTGGAGGCCGCCTTCTCAAGGCAGCCACAGCTGACCTGTTAACCAAACAAGGCCCCAGTCTCTAATGATTTGCATTTTCCCCATTCTCTGACACCCACCTAAAGAATTACTTTGTCTTTCACCCCTCAAATTGCTGCCTCATAAAGTCATTGTGCTCACTCTATGCGTACAATGGAGCGCCACTTCAGGCGTAAAGATCGCTGCGGGGCCGTTCACCTCAACAGTAACGGCCCCGGCCCCACACTTCGGCAACGGACCGTCCCCGCCATGTCAACGCCTCCGGCGACACCGGCCATAACGGCTCTACCAATGCCAAAAGTGACCGAATATACTTCGTTTGACTTTGAATTTGGTCTACATCAGATTCCATCAGAGTTCAATCTTGGGTGTTACCGCTCTGCATCGCCCGCCAGGTTAGACCTGGGGCCTGATCCCCTCAAGGACTGGGCCGGCGAGTTTGATATGACCCAGCAGATGAGCACAATGTCTAATATCAGCACCGACACATTCTCTTCAACTGGCTCTATGTTTTCTTCTATTTCCACTGATTTCGGTGATACACTGACCGTTCGAAACGGTCGGTCAAGAGGTCCCAGTCCATTGAGTCGAGGCGGGCGAACTAACAGCCTTGATGATTCGATGCCTTCTTTCGTCTGCCTCGCTCCTCAATGCCAGCAAGCTTTCAAGTCTGATAAAGAGCTCAAATCTCACGTCAAGTCTTCTCATACCCATTTGTGCAACTGGGTTGGTTGCGACCAGCCGAGCTTCTCCACACGAGACGGGCTCATCTATCACGTCAAGGTTAAACATCTTCTCATTTGTCCATCACCTGGTTGTGCAGAAACAACATTCCACAGCATTCGTCTTCTGCAGTCACATATCGCAATGGCTCATCCTGAAGATGGCAAAGACGATGCCAAGGAATGGGAGCTTCCAGCAAAAGGCATCAAGACGGAAATGGTCAACAAGTCCCCTCCGAGTGCCGTGCCTATCAAAACTATCACATCTCGAAAGAGGAAAGAGAGAGATTCCAAAGACAAAATGGCCGCAACTTTGACAAACGCTAAGCACCAGTGTCAAGATCGACTCCGCAGTGTTGTTGAGAAGCGGGCCAGAAAGAATACCGGTCAGTATCTCGAGTCTCTTTCCCCTGAACAGATGTAACGTTGTGCGATCTTTTCAAGAGTTCAGCCCTTCAGAAACACAGACTGACGTTCAAAGGCACTCCACGAAGTGCAGACAGTCCAACAGATCTCATCCGAGGAAAAGCTTCGCGACTTATAGAAACCACAAGCTTCCCACTCGTATTCGAACATGCAATCCTGCCCTTCCTATCCCAATATCTACCAATCTGGGTTGGTCCACGTCATGTAGTCACTGTCACACGCGGCAAGACACCACAGATGAAGCGCATCTGTATCATGGCCCCAGAGACCATCTCCCGTGCTCGCAAAATCATCATCGCCAGCCATGTCCAAGACCTCATTCCAGCCAACTTTTCCAAACTCGTCTCCTTCGTATTCACGCAAGGCAAGATAAACCGCACCGTGACTTGGGCTCGTGGTCTAGACCAAAATCACAAGGACGACATTTGTGTTGCCAGAAACCCATATTTCTTCCGCGACCCTTGCATGGGCGACAGCATTGGCGTCAAAGGGGACGGCACCTTTGAGGACAGCACTGCTACTCTTGGTCCTTGTATTACCGTCGGTGGTGGAAGCTATTGGCTGGGCAACTTCCACCCCTTCATGGAGGCGTATCAGCAACTTTCTCGAGTACAGATTGAGCATCCTTCCTCTCAGGACCGCAAGC
Organism: Fusarium buharicum; assembly: GCA_014822075.1. Taxonomy (NCBI): domain Eukaryota; kingdom Fungi; phylum Ascomycota; class Sordariomycetes; order Hypocreales; family Nectriaceae; genus Fusarium; species Fusarium buharicum. The sequence goes on along the minus strand of JAATHB010000396.1, from coordinate 17,002 downwards.
GGTGCGTAGAGGAGGGACACGATGCCATGGCCCAAGAGACAAGCTTCAAACTTGGCAGTCTCGAAGTGACATCAGGACTCAATCTCAAAACAACACGCATCTCACACGATCCTTATTGGGACGAGTGTGATATGGATAAGCCCCTTATTGTCACAGACTGGGCTCTCATTGCATCTCGCAGCTCACAAGCAAACATCCTCCGCCGATTCCCTTCAGAAACCCAGCCACCAACCCAAGAACCTGTCATCTCTACCACAGCGGCCATTGTGCCAGGCGCCGATGTTTTATCTAGTGGTCGAACATCTGGGTATCAGAAGGGTCAGATCGGGGAGATTCCCGCTTATGTCTCCGGTGGAGAGAACCAGACACAAAAGGCCACTAGGGAATGGTTCATCGAAGAGCCGTGGCCGCAAGAAGACGAGGATGCTTGGATTCGTGGAGGCATTGGCGTCAATGGAGATAGCGGTGCGGCTGTTGTAGACGCCAACACTCACGGTCTCATCGGTCAAGTTTGGGGTCGCAACAACTACTGGGGCCCTGGGCAGCGTGTGACTTACTTCACTCCTATTGCAGATGTCTTTGACGATATCCAGGAAAAGTGTGGACAACAATCACGTCCACAGCTCCCACAACATCGTGATGAAGCGAACTGCTTTCCCATACATCCCTCGTGTCGTCAATGCTTCGACTTACGGACATACCTCAACGGCAGCAGAAGAAGTTCACGGATGTCACTTCAAAGCATGATAATGGGCACAGGCGACGGTGACCAGGATCTCACCTCTATCGAGGCTGTTTCAGAGCTAGCTACACCTAGGGATTACCATCGCTATCCTGGTGTTGAGGAAGTCGGCGCTTCCTTCAACAGCATTGTCTCTCCAGCAGCAGGGCCAGGTGGCTATCCTGGAACCCCCATGATAGCTGACATGAGGAGCCCGTACGCTACCGAGCTGGACCTTGGGGATCAGTTTGGGCCAGAAACAACTGTGCTCACTCAAGCACGCAAGAGAAGAGCATCAGGTCTAACCATCGGTACGGTTTTAGAGAGGTTCAACAAGAGGCAAAGAGCTGGTGATTGAAATTAGCCAGCAAAGCCTCCTCGTGCCATCTTCTTTGCTCTGGCATCGCGCCGGTTATGGTTCGCCCGAGATCCCTTGTTAGCCTCTTTATTCTTCCTGGCCGATTCCGTCTCCTTTTCGCCTGTAGGTCCGGCAACGTTGCCTCCTCTACCGCGACCGCGCCCTCGGCCTCGACCACGGCCGCCGCCCCTACCACCCCTGGATGATCCGCCATCGGGATCGCTTCCTTCCTCTCCTGAACCTGCTGGAGAGGCTCGCCAAGAAGTACGATCCAATTGCGCTTGTTGGCCACTGAAGGCATATTTCGCCTCGAGCCGTCGCTTCTGCTGGGGGTTTCTGACTAGTATGAGTGCCCATCCCTCGATGGCCTCATCAGTCATGCCAGTCTCTTCCCTCAGCTTCGCCCGCTGATTACCCCTCCTTGTATTGGCGTCACGGTCAAACAGCTTGGAGTCCATTTGGTACGCGCGGAACAGTGTTTCCTCGTTACCGTCGCTCGCAGCATCAGCTTCCTGGTTGGATGCATCCACAGTGCCACCAACATCATCAGCATCGTAAGTATCATCACGCTCGTCATCATCAGAATCGAATGCCGCCAGGGCAGAGAGAATGGCCGACTTGTTGGGTGCGTTTGCTTTGTCCTTGAGCATTTCGTCGGCGTTCTTGCCAGGTTTCTTGCCAAAAGAAACCTTGGATACGTCCATTGCAAGACGGTCAAAGTCGTCGTCGTCAAATACATTGTGTCGTGTTGGGACTTGGGGCGGAGTAGGGCGTGGTGCAAGATCTGTATGTCTCGCTTCAGGTTGTGTCGACCTAGAGATGGTTAGTTGAGAATGATCACGCCAGCTGACGGAAACGTACAAGGACTCGCTGCGGTTGGCGGTAGCCAAGTGAGGTGGTAGAGTCTCACTTAGCAGATTCGCAACCACTTGTTCCACATCCTCTCCATGCTCATCTAAACACTTGGACACGAAACCAGATCCCAAGTCGGGGAATAAATCCTGAACCTGAGTGATTTGGCTCATCCGATGAACGTGTATATCGGCGTCCACTTCTTGCTGTGTCTCTTTGCCCTTGCCTTTGTCCACTTTTCGCCTCACCAAGCGTTTCGGACGGACCATAGCACCTTTTCTATAGCCCTCGAGTGCTGTGATTCGCTTCTTGAAATTGTCCGTTGCCGCGCCAGAGTCCTCCGCCCTTCGTAGTAGGATTTTTAGTAGAGGTGTGTTTGTGATAAGTTCCGGAACAAGAGAGTCGTTGACGTTCAGAGGCCCGGCCTTGTGGGCATCAGCGGCTTCCTTGAGCGCATAGAGCTGATCGCTCAGCATAGACCACTTGGCCGGCTCGGCGTCTATTAGACCAACGAGACATAGGTAGGTGGTTGTCAAGATGACCTTGCGAAGAGGCGGGTTCATGACGCGGAAGCACACAATTAGCCCATCGAAGAAATCGGAGCCGGCGAGGAATAGAGTACAGGCGTCTGGCGAGGCATGTAGTAGGTAGTTTAGTCGTATAAGGCGAGCCTCAACGAGTTTCAAATCTCCCTTGATACCAGCCTCAAGCTGTGGAATAAGCTGCTTCTTCAATCCTGTTAGGGCAGCTTCAAGTGGAGCGGCATGTTGTCGAAAGAGCTGCGCGATAAGAGGAGCTGTAGCTTTCCGAGGAAATATCCTCGCAACGTTCGCCAGAAATGCATAGTCGAAAAGCTGTGAAGGCGGAGAAACAGCAAATACTCTCGAAATAAGCCGAAACACGACCTTTGGTAGAGTCGTAGAGTGTGATTCTAGAATCGTGAAGCCTGCCTCTGCTGTCTCTTCTGCAAATGACGTCAAGAATGTTGCGATGGAGTCGTCGCGAGACAAGGATGTCTTGAGATCTTTGTCGGAGAGAGAGATTATGGCCAGGCAGATTGATGTCCAGGCTTGGAGGAGAGAGTTCCATTCGCTGGGGGAGAGATGTTGTCGCCATGATGACTGAGGGAAAGGTGCGAGGGGAGGTAGAGGTAGAGATGTCATGGTGGAGAGGAGTGTATGTTTGTTGTTTAAACCCTCGATGTTTTGTGGATAGAAAAAGAAATGAGTGACGACTGAGGGATGGCCCTTTGTTATGAATAGTCGCTCATGGTCAAGTATCTATCGTGGCTTAATTGTTTGCATCGCCGGATGATTCATGAAAGTGGGTTCGCACTGCTGAGAGCTGATAGTCACCTCTATGGAGGAGGTACAGAGATACTTTTAGGGCATGTGTGGCCAATCAGAGTCAATGATCCATCAGCGCTTGTATGTTTTGGGGTTGGCGTATTCAACCTCAAGAACTGCCCTGTATTGAGATGCCAGGCATAATATAAGATAGGTATGTTACTCATTGATCTTGTTGTGCCGATTTAACTACAAGTTACTGCCTATTATTTTAAACACCAGGCCTTGTGTGGGACACTTAGAATATGGTTGCAAGCGGGTCAATAAATCAGCCATACTCCAAGCTCATCCTCAACAGTAAACCGAGCTTTCATATAACAGCACTTTAAGAATACCAAGACCTTTGACATGTAGATATTTTCTTTAGCAGATGTTTTTGCTATCTAGATCCCTTACATCCAACCATCGGTAATCATCATGCTCAACGCCAATGAATGCACGGAACCAATTATCTCTTGAAACATCCAACGCCTTCCACTCGTTCATTTCCGGCTCTTCTTTTCTCTTCATATATAACACATGTCACCCCTCTATTAACTCAAAAGTCCCAAACCGTGCACTCCCTCGGCGGTGGTAGCTCTGGCATCAACCCGCCTTCGAATTTGCCCGTCTGTGCAAATGCCATCCATTGAGCTTTGGACTTGTCGTCGTACTTCTCAGGAGGCAGCTCTGTATCTGCAGAGTATCCTGGTGGACCATCAGGGAACCAGATCCGCTGCCATGTCCCATCAAATCCTCGAATACCTGGCTTGCCGTCCTTGTACATGACCGATTTACCCTTGAACATGGAAAGTCGGCCATCCATCCCTTTAGAACTGTAGCTTTCAATTGGCGGATGCTGTCTGCTACTATTGGGTGGGTATGGGTTTCCTGAAGCTGCTGCTGTTGGCTTCTGAGGTTGCGATGAGAAGGGATTTGCGGATGCTGGTGTAGCATTTGAGGGCTGGCCGAAAGGATTCGCTGCTGCTGGCTGAGAAGGTTTACCAAATGCATTGCTCGGTTGTTGTTGTTGGGTGTTCTGTGAAGCAAACCCGTTGGATTGCGGTTGCGACGGTTGGCCAAAAGGATTATTCGCATTCTGGTTGGCTGTCGTGTTAGTAGAGCCGAACGGGTTGGATGCTGCCGGTGCACTTGGCTGTTGGCCAAAAGGCGTATTCCCTTGTGCAGCTTGTGAGGGTTGTCCGAATGGGCTCGGTCCAGCATTGCTCTGGTTGTTATTGTTGGAACCAAATGGATTGGCATTCTGGTTGTTCGCTGAGCCGCCACTGGGCGCACCAAAGGGGTTCGCTGGGGGAGCATTGTTGCTATTTCCAGCAGATCCGAAGGGGCTGGCGGTATTGTTCGTACCACTCGGCGCTCCGAAGGGGTTCGGTTTCTGACCAAGCTGGCTGGCTTGACCAAAAGCACTGCCTTGCGAGTTTGGCTGTGACGGTTGGCCAAAAGCCGAGCCTCCCTGCGCTGGTTGCGCCGGTTGACCAAAGGACGGGGTACCAAACGGGTTGGGCTTCGCACCCAATGCTGAGGTTTGACCAAAAGCATTGCCTTGCGCGTTTAGCTGCGATGGCTGCCCGAATGCCGAACCACCCTGTCCCGGCTGGGATGGTTGACCGAAGGCTGACGGCTGCGAAGGTTGTCCAAACGCCGAGCCTCCCTGCGCTGGTTGTGATGGCTGCCCGAATGATGGTGCTCCGAACGCGCTGGGCTTTGCGCCGAGAGCTGAGGGTTGTCCAAAAGCACTTCCGGCTGTAGATGCGCTGGCGCCTCCAAATGCAGAAGTTGTGTTGTTATTCGATCCGAAGGGGTTGGATTGAGATCCAGTGTCGGCGATGGTCGATTTAGGTCGTTTCCCAACAAGAAACTCTCCAAAGGGAGCTCCCTGTGTTCCCTCCTTGCAGATATCCTGTCTATTGGGGTGGTTATTTTCGGCGCCAACGATAAATTGGACAGCGTCTTTGGCGTTGCGGAGGGCGTTTTGCATTTGCTGCTGCGCGTTGGTATACAGCTCTTGCGCGTCGTTCAACTAAGGTCGCGCGTGGGTTAGTTTCTACTCTTGCTCGGAGGCCAGTCAGCCATGCGCTTACAGCTTGTTGTTCGTTCCCTTGGGCTTTCCCCATCATAAAGTGCAATCGAAGCTCCTCAAAGCTCTGTTCGCGAGGGAATCCTCCAAAGAGCTGTTGGGGGGCGTCTCGCCCTGGCGCATACGCAGAAAGGATCCATTGCGGTACCTCGTTTGTCAAATCCCGTTCGATTGCTTCGACGGTGATGCTGTATTTTTCTATTGAATAGTCAATTCAAGTCTCTTCTTGTAAGTTAATTCCACTGAGTTCGTACCAGCTTGGCTCTGGTTGCTCCCTCCTCCTAGAGGTCCGAAGCGGTTTGACGGTTGGTTGCGATTGTTGGGAGCCGGGTGCTCGAATCGGCAGCTGTCTAAGTCAAGTCAGCATGACGAAGTACAAGAGTATAGAGTCCTGTATATAAGAGAATACATACTGCCGAACTTGCAGGTTCCCTGCTGAAAGAATTTACAAAGAGCCATCTTGTAAGATCCAATGCGCAGGGTTGTTGGAGTCGTGTAGTAACTTTGGCGATAGGAGTCAAAGTCGCCTTTGGTTCAGGCTACCTCATGACCGGGAAACCGTTCCCAACGCCAAGGCGAATTCTTTCGCTGAAGATTGGAGGAAGCTCTTTTGATATTTGATGAGAAAGTGAAGTTGTAATGACGACGCTAAAAGCTCAGACAAGAGCTCTCAGCCTTCCCAGCCTCGTTAAGATCCCGTTGGGTTTTTGCGAAGCCGCCGACGGGAGAGAACGCGACAATGGATCCATTCCTTTTAGTGGGGCTTCAAGCGCTAAACTCTATCGCTGCAGGTACTTGATTCCTACTGTAACCTCTGTTGTTAATGAAACCTAATCAGACACAATAAATGCCAGTTGTTCAAACTGCCATGCGTCACCTACTATTATACTAGGAATTGATAATTGATTTTCAAATTTGTTTGATTCTTTTCTTTCTTTTGCCGGTGAGGTGTGACTGCCATATCCATATTCCTCCTATGTCCGCTCCAAACAAGACTTCTTTCATGCGTAACTCATAAGGTGCCAATATTTATTTACATTTCATATCATATCATATGCACTGATTTCCTACATCCTGTTTTTCTTCTCTCTTTATTTCAATACCCGTAACTCATGATGAAATGTGCTCGGCTTTGCGAAACTCAATCATAGGGCCATTCTTAGCACTGGTAAATGTATCAACCAGCTGCATCTCCGTCGTTCGGTGTCGACCCCATTCATTCTTGGGGTTGCCCTCAGCAGGATCCACGATGCCGATAGCCTTGCGCATATCATAAAGGTACATTGTTCGAGCAAGAGTGTTTGTCATCTCGACATATGCCAGGCCCTTGCCGATGCAGCCTCGGGGTCCAATGCTAAAGGGGCAGAAAGCGCTGGCGGCCAGAGCAACCTCATCCTCAGTTGTCTTTTCGCCTGTCAGGGGGTTCATGGCGCCCACGAGCCATCGCTCAGGGACGTACTCGTAGGGCGAGGGGTAGTAGGATTCGTTATGGTGGATAGTGTAGTGTGGAACGCCAATAACTGTGCCCTCGGGAATGGCACGGCCCTCGACGGTGATGCCGCCAGGGAGAACTTCACGGGGGAGAACACCACCAACAGATGGGGAGAGACGCATGGCTTCGTCGATACAGGCGCGGAGGTAGGTGCAAGATGCTAGAGTGGCTCCTTGGCAGATCTCTTCGACGTCGTTGAACTTGCTTCGAATCTCTTCGGTCACTCTCTCGAGGGCGCGAGGGCAACGGACGAGGTAGAAAAGAGTAGCGGCCATGGCAGTAGAAGTGGTGTCGGATCCAGCAATGATACTATTTCAAGCCGTCAGTCTATGTTTTTCTTCACTTTGCGCATCCTCACTTACAGTAGGTTGGATTCAGACCAGAGCTCAGGAGTGCTGAAGCCCTGTCCAGTCTCGGGATCACGAGCCTTGAGGAGGTAGTAAAAGAAGTCACGGCGATCCGAGTCCTCACCGAGCTTGGTGCGCTCAGCAAGCTGACCCTTGCTGTAGGCCATGTAACGAGCACGGCCAGCAGCGAGTCCGGGAAAGAGGATCTTGTCCAAGTTGAGCTTATTGACAACAGGCATAGTTCCGCACTGTAACAAGTAAGCTTCAGCATTCACCCAAAGTTGAGAATGTGTCTACTTACGAGAAGATGACGCGTGGTAGCAGCTTCGACGAGCTCCAAGGCAAACCGGTTGGTAGGGCTCTCAAGCATATGGAACGCCTTTCCAAAGCATAGATCACCGAGAATATCCATAGCAAGGTAATTGCACCAGTCGCTCATCTTGCGAGGCTTGGTCCAGCCCTTGGTCTCTTCGACGGAGCCGTCCATCATACCAATCTGTTCGCAGAAAGTGCGAACATTAGCAAGGATATATCGCTGCATCTCCCTCATGGCGCTCTCAGAAAAGGCCTGGGACATGACACGACGCTTGCGGGCGTGAACGTCCTTATCACGAGTGTTGTGCGTGTTGGCTGTGGGATGGACAAAAGCATTGTAGAACTCAGCTTTGCGGACGTTTGTGCGGAAGCCGTAAATCTCCTTGAGGGCCTTGTTGGAATTGAAGCAGAGAGAGTTGGGACCAAAACGGACGACGGGGCCGTATGTTTGGTGCATACGCCAGAACTCGAGTTGTCTGTCGCCCTTCCAGGCATGGTAGAGCTGGTATCCGTCTGTGATTTTGGCAAGGAAAGGGCCTGGGTACTTGGCTAGAGGGTGGAAGAAGACTCGATATACGACAATGCTGATGCTCTGGTAGGTATCAGTAACTGGCTCTTACAGAAGCAGTGGTTCCCATGAGATCTCTCTCTGCTACTGCGAGCCTGGAAATAAATCACTTACATAGAGTAGTCCTCCTCCCACTAACAGCCCCAAGTAAAGCCACACATGTTCTAGGTTAACAGTCATCTTGTCTGTCTCGTTCACAACAGAACCAAAAGCTCAAAGATGGAACAACAAGAGAAGTGTAAATCATAAATCAGCGGGGACGGAAGACCCGGGAGATATATACAGTCTGTCCAAGAAACAAAACACCCCGTGACCACCTTCTTTCAACTCCGTCCCCATATCTTCTTCTCATACTTCACTGCTTACCTGGGGTGACGCTATTAGTCGGCTGGCGGCGGCACACAAAGCTTTCCCATTAATCAACAGCTTATTTTTTTTTGGTGTTGGAGGGGTGAAAGTACCGAAGCGGCTAGGTTCGGATTGGAAATGGCGGAACTTTGAGGGGATGGTTGGATATTGGGATCTCGAAGAATAAGAGATTGTGGGGGAGATCTAGTTCAAGGATCTGTATAATTCCGGTATCTCGTATTTGCTGTAATAACCAGGGTTGACTTTTACGAGTCTTACATTAGAATACATGAGACTAATTTGTTAAGAACTTCTGACCTAGCAGTCAATTCATGTTGTACAGTATTTATCAAGGCTCAATGTCACGGTGATATCATGAGAACGACTTGCAAACCTCGTTGGCTTACTCCAATTCCTAATTCAGGGAGGTCGTTGGTGTTAGTCCAGCCTCCATTACTTAGAGGTCACCTGCCATTTCTGACTTTCCTCCCAAGGCACAGTCGGACGCTAGTCTCTTCTTCAAGCTAGTAGGTCCAGGTTGGCATATGCGTCATGTTGATTGCAAAACAATAGTAAGAATATCAGTGATTGCACTGATTGTTCATTACCCCATATCCTCGGCATATCACAAGTGCGGGCCACATCTCGGCCAAAGCTCCAGCGAGCGGTTATTGTCCCGTCATGCGGAACCATTAATAATTCCTTCTTCTTTCGTAATGGCTGTCTTGTTTTCTCTGCATCATGCCCGGTCTTGGGCGATTCTGACCGCGGCGTTGTGGAGTCCCGGGGTCCGAGAGTGGGGGCGGAATTTTTAGCTCCGTGTGGGCACGGAGTTTTACGCCGCACTTCAATATCAACAACGGTTCTTTTGGCAGATGGGATTGGCGGGAACTGGAAGCGATAGGGTAATGCATTCTTTCTTCTGTGGTGGTCAGCGGCTAATTTAACCGAAAGATGGCGGAAGACCATGTGATGTCTGTTGTGACTCTGTTGTCTACCTTTAGTCCCATTGTGGACTTGGCTGTTAAATCGTGAGAACATGAGCAACATCAAAGCAAACAAACACGAGAATAATCTTAAAGTTAAATGCCACGTCCTGTTGTCACGGATCCTTGATATGAGGATTTAGACAGAATTTGTGTAGAACAATTTGCGTATACAGTAGTCAGTGCATCATACACCCCTCCTTCTTACCATCAACTTATCTTACCCTATATCTTGTCTTAATAGAATTTTGTCTTCTTCACCACTTATAGCAATATCGAACGGTCCGGTGCAAGTATATGTAATAACAATAGGTATTTATTGTACGTAGTAACATAAAGCTCATAGTCTCCGCCACCACATTACTCATTATCCATAGCTTCTCCATCACACTAATCTTCAGGTACAGCTCAACCCCATCTCGCATTCGAAACAACTGGATATGAAAAACGCCTATATTCTCCCAACCAGAGAGCCTACCTCAGTTGAAGTATCGGGGCTCATTAAACACATGGTATCTATGCTCCCGGACACCCTCACCTCGGAACATAGCAGGGAACCGCCAGCCCTCAGGAACATCCTTCTCCTTGACTCGGCGGTTGCGTTCCTTATCCGGTTGCGCCTCCAGTTTGCCAATCTCCTCCTTCGACTCGGGTATCTTGAACTTGGCGACCTGGAGCTCGGTGTCGGTAATCGAGCTGCGACTGACGCGCGCATATCCTATGCGCTTGAGACGCTTGAAGAGGATGTATTCGCACCATCGATCCCAATCTGATGGGTCTACATCCTTCATGCCCGACTTCTCACTGACATAGGTATTATAGTTTCCCTCCTTTGGCTTCGTTACCAGGTAACTTAGCAAGAATGCTGGCCGAGGCGTTGAGCCCATGAGCTCAGCGAGGTAGAGAGACTGCAGACGTCGGTCCTCAGGGTCCTCTTCTTGTCCCGAGTGGAAGACAAATACATCCACCAACTGGCCATAGACATCCAGCGTAGCATGGATGGCAGGAGCCAGCTCACCAACAGGACTGGGCAAAAGATGGTGCGTCGAGTTGATGATGGGGAACTTGGACAGGAGAGCGGCACCCCAGGTGTGTTTGTTGGGGCCCGGACCGTAGTCGACGTACATACCGAGATCTTCGGCAAGGAACTGAGTGGCATCACGGTTACCCATGATGATGCGCTGATTGTCGGACTCGAGGAGACCGATCACATCAATCTCCAATTCCTTAATAAGATCTCGCATGCGGTATTCCGACGCCCACATGTCGTTGTCGAACGAGAAATGGATCGTCCAAATACCAGCCGTGAGAATGCGGTCCTTAGGATGGTAAGGCTGGTAATCGTTACTGGGGAATCGCCTGAAAGCCGAGATAAGGAAGAGGATATTGACTAATATAGTCGAAACCCCAAAGTACTTCCTTTTCTGGGCTGGCAAAGATCGTTTAGAAGGTTGCCGCTGAGAACTAGAAGCGTTGATGCCATATACACCTGCACCAATGAAGGTCATCATTGTATACATGATCCAGTCGGTATGCTCACGAACAAGGTGGCCGCCCGGAACAAAAGCATACGCCACAACCCACACGTGAAAGAGGGTCAAGAAGTTGTAGATGAGGAATCCGTTACCGAAAGTTGTCGAAGGGTTCGTCTTAGCCGCATGGGTGAGCATGGGCACGGAAAAGGCCATCAAGTAGGTAGCAAACGTAAGGCCGCCATAGTAGCCGAACCAGTGGCTATAGAAGGTCAATACCATGGCACCAATTGTGCCAATGGCGAAAATGCCCCAGCTGCTTGCAAGCCTAGGTTGCCAAACACCGCTGAATAGACCCATCGACATGGCGAGAACAGTGAGCCAGCCATGAGTAGAGGACTGGGGTCCACGAACAGGATATCCCTCCCATCCCCATAGAATCATGGTGCTGGTATCTGACAGCAATGAGTGAAGGCCAAAGAACAACCCAGCAATGCCAACGGAAGCAAGGAAACTCGAGCTGCTTTTAGCAGGGGCAGTACTGAGACCAGCAGTAAGAGGCGCTCTTCGGGTGAAACGAAGGGCGGCCAAGATACCCAGCACAAGACCAGTGTTGTTCCAACCACCGTTTGCAGCATGCATAATGGGCCAGATGGGGTTGTTGGTCCACCATGCGAATTTGGCAGTAGACGAAAGGATAAGTCCAATCATCCACCCAAGAATCTTGGACTCAAGACGGCCGTCGTGTACAGACTCTGCGAAGAGAGTGCCAGCCCATCCTAGACATGACATGAAAACACCGAAACCAACGGTGAAAAGACGGGCATGTTGCTCCTCCACAAGGTAAGCTGCGATACCTGCAAGTGAGAGGAGATGGACAGCGCGGAGGTTGTTCACCACTAGAGATCGCACTGAGCGACTAGCAAGCAGGAAGGGTGATATAGTGGTCATAATCGCAACCTCGTATCCAGAAATACCCATGTACCAGAGTGGGAAGTCTGATTTCCAGTTAGATTATGAACGTCTCATTCGCGGGTTCTGACAACTTACACCACACTACAAGTCCCAGGCTGGTCAGAATTGTCCAGAAAACGTACTGCAACAAGTTAGCAATCTTGATTCCCGCCCATTGGATTGAACCTACTCCATGATAGACTTCGGCAGCAATATCCAAGGCCTCGGGCCAGCTGAAGCCAACAGCAAAGATGCCACCTGTTGCTTTTTCCTTTCTAAGGGCTTGAGTTAACGACCGTTTGCTTCTGGCTTTGGTCCGGTACTTACTCCTTTTCTAGGACAGCTGATGGGACTGACGATAGGTTCTCACTGCGAAAGACTTAGATGATGGCCTTCTAACATGTATATTGGGCGAAAAAGGCTGTCTGAAAGCCAAGACTATCTGGGAAGCCATTGAACGTACCCCTTGCTTGCGCCCTTGACATCTCTAATCTCGATATTGAAGGTACTGAAATCGAGTGCCGTCACAGCGTCGAAGGCTACATCCAAGATAATCAAGGACCACTCGAAGAAGGCATACGTGGTATAGGCTGATCGGCATAATTAGCGCGGGGTGTAGAAGCAAGGGCATTAAATCATTGTCTTACCTCCAGCGACACGGTGGACTTTATGCTGAATGAAGAAGTAAATCAATGGCACGAGAGTCCCAAAGAAGGCAGAGGCAAGATATTTGCGATACCTGATGGCGCGAGGGTTGGCGGGGCTGAGTGCGATACAGCCAGTCGTCCAGGGAAGCGTCGCAACAATGTAGGAAATCATTAAGATATCGTGCCAATCGTGGTCATCTGTAGAAGTGATATAGGTCCATCCACCGCAGGTTAGGGTTCGGAAGAGACCCATGAAAGCGACGAATGCAGGCAGCTTTTGACCAGGTTGCCGCGTGAGAATGTACCATAAACCGACGAGAGCGAATCGAGGGCCTATGCATTATCAGTAAGAGCCGAACAATACTCAATTGGGTCACACACCAGACGTAATGGCGATAAAGATCATAAAGAACGAGCGCTCGGGGTATCGATCACCAATTGTCGCCGACACTGAAGGAAACCATTCTTGCGGATAGCCGTAGAACTCATTCTGGACAATCTTGTGATAATGCAGGTAGACACCGATAATCAATGCGCTTAGAAAAGCAGCTATAACAACAGATATCAGCTTCGCGATCAATAAGAGATCACTTCTTGCGATGAGCGCGCAGTCAACAACACAACATACTGTACGCGACGGCCGTGTGCGCCCAACTGACCAAGCTTCCATTGAAGCAGAGGACAACGCCAGTGTCTTTATCCTTGTACTTTGACGCCATTTCAACAGAGAGAAGGACTAAACAAACACTCTAGAATCCCATCCGGGCAATCCGGGAAGCCGAAAGAGTCAAATTTCAGAACGAGCGACCGCAGAAAGTAGCATGAAGGTGGTGAGATTTCGATAAACAACGATAACAAGCCCTCGGGGCTTTGACGTTACCTCCACCCCGACGTAATAACTGCTGAGGTGGAGCCATGACAGGGCGCGGGGGTGTTTTCGGAAATCGGTTTTTTGACGCTGGCGCGTGCTTTCCCGAAGCGAACGAGAGAGCCGGGGGGTCAATGGAATGGGTTAATGGCGCCTACCTTACCTTGCTGACGCGAATCTGCGAGGCTGAAATGGCCCCGCTAAAAAAGTTATCGATCTGCCAGCCTTGCCCGCAAAAAAACTTCCACATCCACCGCTTGAGCTACAGGAAGCAAAGACCTTTCTAAGCTATACCTCGTACCCTTTTTCGTCACCCAAACTCGACATGGCTGGTGTCGCTGAAAAGGCGAGATTCTATCTCGAGCGCGCGGTGCCGCAGCTACGAGAATGGGAAGAAAAGGAGATATTCTCAAAGGTATGTCCTAGTCAACAGAGAAAGAGTCCATCACCTAACACTTTTGTGCTTCTAGGAAGAGATCCGCACGATTGTCCAAAAGCGCAACGACTACGAACATAGAGTTCTTTCTCCCGGAAACAAGCCTTCAGATTGGTCTTCGTACGCACAATGGGAACAGTCTCTTGAATCCCTTCGCAGTAAACGCTGCAAGCGCCTTAAGATCCGCCATCTCAACTCTGCCCACGCCGGCCAGGGTCGCACACTTGGTATTTACGAGCGAGGCGTCAATCGTCATCCAGGAAGCAGCGCTCTTTGGCGAGAGTACCTCTCCTATACCTCGAGTGTCAAGGCTTCGAAGCGCTGGCGCAAGACCATGACCAATGCCCTGCGCATGATGCCTACCGACCCCGAGTTATGGGCAATGGCAGGTCGACGATCAGCCAAGAACGGCGATATGGCTGCTGCGCGTGGATTTTTCATGAGAGGATGTCGCTTCTGCACAACAAACGAGAAGCTTTGGGTTGAATATGCACGAAGCGAGATGGAGTGGCTTGAGAAGGTGGATAAGCGAAAGGCAGCAGCCAAGCCTGGTCAAGATGCTCTCCGACCGGATCGTGTGGAGGATGGAGACGAACTACGCCTTCTCGACAGCGACGACGAAGAGGACGAAGATGGCGCCTTGCTTCCCGAGCCATCCAACGCGCAGGCCAAGGTCATTGACAAGCAATCGGCACAGCAATTGAGATCGAATCCTGCTATGGACGGTGCTATTCCGATGGCCATTTTCGACATTTCCAAGAAGCAGAGTTTCTTCAACGCCGATGTTGCTGAGACATTCTTCGTGCTCTTTGCATCTTTCACACAGGTCTCGGTTCAGCCTAGGATATCGCAGCATGTTTTGGATGTTTTGGATCAGGAGTATCCTAACCACCCATCTACCTGCAACGTCCACATTCGCCAACCCATCATCGGAGTCGACCCCCAGACTGCAGAGTTTCCCAAGAATTTGAGGGAGGTACTGGCACGTTTGAACAGATACTTGGACACCACGACAGACCGTGCGGAGTTGCAGAGAAAGACAGTGGCGTGGATAGATGGATATTTGGCCCTGGACACTTTAGATGAGGGTATTCGAGCAGTACTGGAACATACCAAGAAGAAGATGGAGACTATTTAAATGAGCATTGTAAAAGGAAAAGGAGTATAGAGCGGTAAATTTCTACATCACATACACAGACAAACTATCTACTTGCTCGGCGATATGTTATTGTGAATTGTCATTGTGGCCAGTGGACTGGCTCAGTATAACTTCAAGCTTGAGGCTCTCTCTAACGTTAGTAGCAGCTGAGGATCGCCATGTGGTGGTTGCAAGGCCCCGGCCCGACGTTAGGGTGACCCAGCATTTTGGGATGGAGCCGCTGTGGGGCTTGCAACTCTAGCACCTGAGAAACTGTTCTTCAGGTGAAGAACTTGACTAACGAAAGGTATCATGAGATAAAGGCGGTATTCGCTTCATGATATTTCCCCAGCAAGCGAGTCGCGTCCACCATTGATATTCTTGGAGAGGGTCCAGATGCCGGTACCAGAATGGCACGCGATTGTTAGCTCTGTGCAAGTGACTGGAGCCCTTTCTTGATGGCACCATACGTCATGTCCCTAGTTAACGTTAACTTGTTCATGCATGTGGAAGCCAGAATGGCATCTAAGCCGTTCCAGGGGCAGGCTTCTTTATCCTGGCTCTAGGAAATTTCGGAAGCCTGAGGTGATGCTTTCAGAATGAACAGAGAAAGATTTCAAGTATCCCAGCTCGGTTGATTAAGCGTTTCCAGGTGGAAATACCTGCCAGAGTTGTTCGCCTTGGCTGGATGTGGCATAAGTGAGAGACTGGTACTCCGGTGAAATTGGGTTATGAACATGCAACCAAGCGCCTTCAAGTGCCGGAGCAGCGCGTTCTGGACAAACCTTTTTGTCCTGCTTGAGACTGAGCCAGGGAAAGGACTCGATGGCTCAACTAACCAATCAACGGAAATGTCAGGACGATCGGGATGGGCAGGAGAAGGCGTTTTGCGAGACAGAGATCTGCAACCATCATGGATCCCTCACTGTGACTT
The DNA here is from genome assembly GCA_014822075.1 of Fusarium buharicum. Taxonomy (NCBI): domain Eukaryota; kingdom Fungi; phylum Ascomycota; class Sordariomycetes; order Hypocreales; family Nectriaceae; genus Fusarium; species Fusarium buharicum. The sequence goes on along the minus strand of JAATHB010000396.1, from coordinate 1,143 downwards.
GCTTTGCTGACCAGCCAGCAGCACTAGCTGAAGGTGAACACACAACAACGCATCTAAATGAGGGGATTTAAAAACACTTTGAGGCACTTGCCGACCTCTGTAACCCGTGATACAGTAATAAACCATTCGCCACCGACCCCGTTTCCCCCTTGTGGGGTGAGTTCACGACAGGGGAAAAAAGCACGGTAAGCTACATGGAGGGAGGGAGGGTGATAAAGGCGCGGTCAATAGCGAAAGAGGGGACTGGAGAAAAAGAATGAGGAGACGACGGGAGCATGGGAGGGAAAAGAGGGGGGAAGATGCGGCATTCAATCGATATCGAGACCAGTCCCTTGTTTTCAGTCAATCTACCTATGCTCGATAGCCCAGGCCTGTGATAGTTTGAGATGGAGTACCTACTTAGATAGAGGACATTCCTCAGAAGAGCCCACACCCAGCTAAACATCAGCCATCAAGAACAGAAGAACAACAAACGGCAAAAGTATAAACAAGGACAACGACGGTTATGTTTATTAGTAGGACCGTGGCACAGGAAATAGACCCTGCCAAGTTAAATCAAGTCACCCACCTCAGACTCAGAGCGGCGCGTGGGTGAAATCGTACAGTGCGCGACCGTGAGCCTGGAGAGTGTGAGTGGGCGGTCGGATCGTGAGGAAGAGTATTCGTAAGAAATGGGAGAGGATCAAGGTTAAGATTTGGATGGGAGTCACGGAAAGAGGCCTAAAAGATGTGGTGACATTGTAGTCAGAGAATGACAGGAAGGAAGATCTAGACCGCATCATCAATCTGAACAAAACGCAATCAATCAACTTCTTAGTGCTCTTGGGTTGGGCTCAATCCTGGATACTTTGGTTCCATTTGGAATATGGACAACAGACACGCGCCACACCAAAGTCAGAGAGAGGCCCGATAAGCTTGGTAACAAGGGCTCAAACATCCATTGAAACAAAAAAAAAAAAATATCAAGAGTGACTTGTCAATAACAGCAGCAAAATTGGAGCGCACTTTGGCGGAGAAAATTTCGTTACTTTAATCAAAGTCGGAGGTGAATTGAAGTGAGGTTGCAAGCCCAGAGCCAGGAAGCCGTTGGCGGTACGGAGAAAGGCAGCTTTCTCATAACTACCCCCCTCCCCCCGTTCCTTC
>JAATHB010000395.1:0-36813 GCA_014822075.1 Fusarium buharicum | reverse complement strand
GTATTGTATTGTATTGTATTGTATCCGTATTGTAGGTAGGTATTGTAGTAATCCATCCATTCATTCAATTATCAACCGTGGCACGCGCCTTTTGTGTGCCATTTCTCTTGTTCCTTCTTTCTCTCCCTTGCTTCCTCCTTCATACTCTTCCTCACTACGACTCTTGCAACATCGCACGAGCTTCGCAGTTGCTTGATGGACCCTTCGACTGCTTCTACCCCCGCTGCAACGTTTTAGCCATAAGCAAGCATCGTCTTGACTCTTGAGCATCATCAACCCGATAACTCGTTCCACTGCCCCCCACGCCCCCTCGCCTGAAGACTTCTATGCCTGCTTGTTAGCAACCGAAATCAATCAAATCAATCAGTCGTCTACCGTCTGCCGTCCCCAAAGGCCCCTTTAACTCAGCTTGGCGGGAACAGAGTCAATTGCGACCCAGGCCATTCCTAGTCGGATATCCGTTTAGTAGGGGTCAAAGAGTCCGTCATCACTACCAGCGCTGGCTTGTCACCTACCTAGACAAAGACGACTCCTTTCTTTGCTCTCCTTTTCTGTTGCCTTTTCCCCCCATCCATATCCTCATCTTCCATCTGCAATCATTGCATTGCTGCTGCGCAAACTTTGAAGCGTACTGCCTTTGCTCAATGCATGCAGATTGAAACTTGACCTGCGGTGTCTGCTCTTATACTTTGTGTGCTTTGCTGTTGTCTCGTGTGTGGCTCATATGCGCACACGCGCGCAAACTCTCTCCATTGCTGCTATATATATTCTGGTTCTCCCTTTGTCTGCTGGACTCTCAGAGTGAACAATCGATCAATCAACAACGTCAATCAAGCAATATCTGGCCTGGTCAACGTCTCTCTTCTGTGCAACAACGACCAGTTCAAACACCTACGCACTCATCCTGGAAGCATCACAGTCTTGGCCGGTCTTCCTCTACAACCATAGACAACCTGGTACGGGCTGCCGCTCTGCCACATCATCAACCCTCGACCGACCCTCAAAAGTCATCAGGTCGCGGCCAAACTAATCGCCCAGCCGTCTGGCTCGATAGTCATTGTCTTCAAAAGTCATACGGTCTGGTACGGTGCCCGTCCCACAGATCGAACAACCCCCGGCCCTATTACTGATTGTCGGAACTTTCAATCTTGATTGGGATTTTGTGTTGAGGCCCCATTACCGCCTCTCTCTCTTTGTCTCTCTGCCCACGGTCTGTTATTCGCCCAACTTGACAATCGGATGTCTATTTGCGACAATCGCATCTGTCATACGGTTGTTCCTCATTGAATGGACCCCTGCCCCCGTCCTGTTGCGCGCGCAGACGGTTATCACCCCATACCCATAGCAATTGCATCTAGGTGCACTTACACTCGAATCACCTTGGGCCCAGCATCTTAATAAGGGCTGCCTTTTCCCATCTCCCCTTTTTACTATCTGATCTCAGAGGAAACATCTTTGCAATCTGTCTCGGAGGTACACACCGTTACTACTAAACGCCGAAACAAACTCCGTTATCTTCCATTGGGTCGACAGTCCTACGCTGCGACTCCTCACATATTACTCACAAGCGACTAGGAGGGTCTTTGAAAGATCTCACCCCCCTCCACTAGCACCTTGTCCGGGCTAAACTCCGCCTTCGCCCCCATCAGTTTCGCCGCCCTGTTGCTGCCTACTCTGGACTAGGCGCCCGTCCAGTCACTGACAGCGCAGCGCAGCGCATTGCACTTACATACACTTTGGGCATACGCAAACAGAGTCGACAAGACTCATACACCGGGCTTATTCAGGCTTTTTTATTCAACCTATTAATTGCGAGCCTTCCGCCGCTTTTTTAGGTTCTAAAAAAAAGGGAACTCAAACGGTTTCGCCACAAACTCTCCACGTCAGTCATTGTTTGGCTCGTGGCTGACAAACCCGTTGCCTTTACTTGCACTATGCAACCTTCCACCACATTCGACATGAACAATTCGTCAAACAAATCTAGTCAACTCAACCCATCTTCTTTCCCTTCTCCTTCTCCATTTACCTTTTCCTTTCATCACTCTCAGTCACCCAATACAAACACTACAACAATGACGACCAATTCTCCTCACCGCGCACAGGAGCCCAACGCAATGGGTCCTCCAGCGCACCCTGCCTCTTCAATGGCTTCAAAGAAGCCCGATATCAACAGCTTGATGTCGCCTCCAGACCATGTTCACGACAGCTTCGCCAATACCCATCACCAATACGACATTGGAAAGCCCGCCATCTCAGACAACGATACCGCATCACCTCCAATGCCAATGTCTCCCCCGATCTCTCCTTACAGCAAAGCGATCTCGACCGCTGAGACTCCGACTACGCCTTCCGTCAAGGATCCTGTTCTCTATCCTGCCGACGAGATTCCTTCTAGTCCCACACAAACACCTCTTTTCGCCCCGGCCGAAATCGAGGAACACAACCGTATCATTGATGACCACCTTCGTGCTCGTGAATCTACCGCTTTCGCCTTTGTCCCTGCTCCCCGGCGCGAGGACCTTCACCTGGTTCTTGAATTCAAATCACAGGTCCAGAAGGTTTATATGTCTGATAGATTGGGATGGCTCCGTCGGGAACGAGGCCTTCTCGAGGCTGACCGGCGTAACCGACTTGCCTCTGGCTCCGGCTCTAGCTCTGGCTCCGGCTCTGGCAATCGATACCATAGCATCTTGCCAGCCAAACCCGCCAAGGCGCCCCGGACGCAGCGCACCGATCGGGTCCAGAAGCCCCAGTCCGCCCCGCGACCGATCCGTACCCACCTTCCGGCCAGCACCGGTCCTATGAGACCAGCTCCCCGAGTCAGTGCCACTCCGGAGCCCTCTCGTCGTGTCGTTGCTCCCAATCGCGAGGACAAAGACTTCAAGTCACTGCCCAACTACTGCCCGCCTCAGGACTCTCTCCCCAACCGTCCCAACAGTCTCAAGGTGGATTGGAAGGGGCAACCAATTGATCTTAGCGACGATCCTTACGTGAATCTTCTGCATCCTGATGAAGTGTCGTTGGCGAGCAACCTGCGATTGGACTGTGCGACTTATCTGACAAGCAAGAGACGCATCTTTGATCGGCGACTGACATGTCTTCGCAACGACAAGGAGTTCCGCAAGACAGACGCACAGCAGGCTTGCAAGATTGATGTCAACAAGGCCTCCAAGCTGTGGACTGCCTTTGACAAGGTTGGCTGGCTCAAAGCTGAATGGGTGCGTCAGTACCTGTGAAGATGATCAGTCGCATCTACATGCCACTTTCTATCACGAATTTGAGCGTTCTTGAAGGGATACGCCTCTACTTCTACGACTTTTACGTATTACGGGAATGAGCATTGCATCTAGCGACTATGTTGCGTCACGCCATCCAATTTGGGTGTTCTCTTCTTCAGCTGAATGGAAGAAATTAGTTTGCTTTTCAGCTGGTTCTGGCCTTGAATAGGCTGTTTCTCTTATGTTTATCCCTCTATGTCTTTTTCATTCGGTTGTTTTGGTCAGCCCTTGGTGGTCTTTGCTTGAGTAGCGTTTCTTTTTATTTCATATCATCCCCCTTGCCCACGTACAAGACATATGCACTATTTGGCATCACGGCACAGTTGGACGATACACCATAGCATTAGGGATTCTCATCTCTATGATACCCGGAGTGCGATACATACCTGACCCCTTTCGCGATCACGTCACACCACTCCACACTTTCTTAGGTTCTGTTTACGGTTTCCCCTTGTTCACCTCGCCCCTTTAAAGTCATATCTTTCTTCAAGATTGTTGGGGCGAGAGCTTATGAACATTGAGGCATTGCATGTACGGCGTTTTGTGTATGGTCCCTCCCAGCAGACTGTAGCAGGGTGCGGCACTATTTTCTCTGGAATATTACGATGCAGGCTCGAAAGGGAGCGGAAGGGATTACTCAAAGTCATAGGCTTGCAGACCACAGGAGGGTCTGAGGTCGTTGATGGCTCGATCACACGTGGGCGGCATTGGGACCAGAGGCACAACCTTCTGGCCCAGGGAAGAGATTGGACCGCCGCCTACGAAGGACTTAGGCCTAGTTGAGAAATGAGGACATTTTTCTTCTACCATTTATTCTTTGGCAATGCGTGACTGAAATACCTATGTGAGAAGCTAAACCAACCGTGTCAGAGGTTGGTTGCAAATACAAGAAATGGATCCAATGCAAGCCATGATGGGGCTAGACGTCCATGTCGCAACCTCGAATGCACGTAGGGCCCTCTTGGTAGAAAATCTCTTCAGCCCTACGCTACCTTTGGGGGCCGCTCGCTTCCTCTAGAGGCTAAGCGTGAGCCGTATTTCTGGGTATTGGATGGATTATAGCGGGTGAAGCCGCCGTTGCAGCGGGGTGCCCAGCTAACGCAGAAAGCCAAGGGCAAGGTATTTCCTCGTATGATTCTGGTGAACTGATACCTCTTGTGGGAGAGGGGGGAGTGTGTGCGGGAAGACCAGAAGCCCAGGGTTTGATCAAGGGCGTTGCCCCGGTGGGGTCGAGTGAGCGGGAGCTTATCGGGTGGAGGTGCAAGGGGAAATGAAAGATGTGGCGCTGTGGCTTTCAAGAGGCTTGATAGAGATTGAGGATGGGGTTTCTGGTGTATTGCGTTTAGATTTGATGACATCTAAGGTGAGGTGGCCAAGATGTGACGCGAATAGACATGTTGCTTGTTGGTCAGATGTAACTAGGGGTTTAGACCAGAATGATTAAAAATGAGTAGAGAAGACGTAGAGATTACATATGATCACGCATGGAGGGTGAAGGTTTAATCTAGTATCTCGGAGAATAACTTCTTTTAAATGTTTACACCATGGTGACTGAGGCTTGCCAGCACGCAGATGGTAGATGTTATCTGACCATTGGTTTAGTAACTGAGACAGTAAAGTGTAATAAGAGTTTACCTAAAGTTAGATATGTTATTATGCAGTATGCAGCATGCAGTTTGTCTAAACTATCACCTAGAATATTTAAGGTTAAATGTTAACTCTATTCCTAGTGAAAGTAACTTTAAAATGCAGTTTCATAGTGGAACAGCTCATAACAACGAATACAGCCTTTCTCTACGCCTCTATCTCTACCTCTTTCCCTACCCTTGAGTCGAAGGGAGGGATAGTGACAAGCTCGAACAGACACCGGACGCTGTGAAGAGTACATAAGTTAAAACAATGATACCGTCTTTCAACCAATAACATCCGGTATGGTGTAGTGGCTAACATTTCGCGCTCTCATAACTTGAGAGAACAAGTACCGCGGAGCCCAGGGTTCGATTCCCTGTACCGGAGAGTCTTTCCTTTTGCCTCTTGAAGCTCCTGGAGAGGCAAGATATCCCTTTTGGCTCGTCTTGAGGAGGATGTGTGAGTGTCTGTGTGTCGTGGCGTGCGTGCGTGAAGCTTAAATTTAAGGTTATGCGGGAGCGACAAAGTTTATGGGAAGTAAGCGCGGTACTGTCGGGTACTGATAGCAGAGGAAGGAGCTCTCCGACACTACGTACGCCAGGTGAAAGCGCTTCCAGATAAACCATGCATGCATGTATGACCTCTCTTGTTCTTCTCAAGGTTTGAAATTCACAGATAGTCACGTAAGGAATGCTTCAGCAGCATATTATAGGGTCATGATGTTTCATTCATAATGTCATCTCATGTAATAGTACATAATTTTGCTTCCTTTCCTTTTTCTACTCCTTCATTATCATCCTTACTGACCAGCTGCAATGGTATAACCTCCATCAACAGCAAGTGTCTGACCAACCAAGTACTGGTTGGTAGCAAAGAAGAGCACGGCACCAGCCATGTCCTGATCCTTGCCAGCCCGTCCAGCGGGAACCTTGTCCTCGTACTTCTCCTTGGGGATGAAGCTCTTCTGCTGCTCGTCGCTGCCGTCGGTGGTCATCTCGGAGGGGAAGACACCGGGGGCGATGCTGTTGATGCGGATCTTGAGCTTGTTACTGATAACCTCTGCGGCGAGCATGCGTGTGAGATGCACGGCAGCACCCTTAGAGGCGTTGTAAGCAAAGTGATGCTGAGCCTTCTGGATCAGACCGCTGATGGATGTGATGTTGATGACGGTTGAGCTCCAGCCCTGGTGCTTCTCGCTGCTCTTCTGCAGGAGGGGCAAGAAAGCAGCAGTTGTGAAGTACAGACCCGTCACGTTTGTGTTGTATGCCTGGTTCCAATCCTCAAAAGTAGCGTCCTTATTGTCAAAGAGGTTCTCCTTCATCTCCTGCGCAGAGTCGGCCTCAGTCTGGAAGGTGTTGCTAGAGATGCCGGCGTTGTTGACGAGGATGCACAGGCAGTTCTCGCGAGAAGAGTACTCTTCGTAGAGCTTCTGGACACCCTCCTTGTTGCCAATGTCGGCCTGAATGGGGATGATCTCGCCGGCAATGTCCTTGCCGTAGGTCTCGACGACGCGGTCGAGTTTCTCCTTTGTGCGGCCGGTGATGTAGACCTTTGCTCCGTTGACAGCGAGAGCTTGTGTGGCCATGAGGCCGATACCAGAGCCACCACCTAGTATTCAGTTAGTTGTTATGCTTTGGAATATTGTGGTTGAGATGACATACCCGTCACGAGAGCAACCTTGCCCTTGAGATCGAAGAGAGTGTCTCGAGCAAAGTCTCGGTGCTCTCCACCGCTAGCCACTTGTGTGCCTGACATTTTGTATGTAGTTTGTTGGAAAGTCTTTGGGGTGCTCGATTGAAAGCTTCGAATTTGGTTCGTAGTCGTGATACAAGACTTGTTGACGAAAGGAGTCGCAAGTCGAAGTGTAGGTGCAAGAATGCTTCTAGAGCTGGGAAATCTAAGAGTCTGAGCGAACTGCTTGGACATGATTGCGACTTCTTATATCACAGAAAAAGAAAAAGAGGGGTAGATATTAATACGAGAAGAAACTGCAAATGGCAAACAGTGTCAACCAATGTCATCTTATGCCTTCCTGCTTCCTCCATTGTTCAAGGTACGCCGATGACGATCTCATGGCTATAACATGAGGTCAATACTTTTCTTGCACTGCAAAAGCTCAATCCATGACGAAACGAGACGGAGAAAAGGATCCGTCATGGTCAGATATAGTAGGTATGAGGTATGACAGGGAAAAGAAGATTGGAGTTGCACATACTTTTTTTGTGTTGAGAGCTGTTGTCATGACGTCGACGTGGGGTCAACATGATGAATGATCCGTACTCATCGCGATCTTCAACGAAGCAATAGAAGCTGACAAATAAAGAAAATATCGAATAATTAACCAGTCACATCCTTCAATTGACCTTATTGAGACGTTGATGTAGATCGTATTATTCCCGTAGCGTCACTATCAAGTCTGTCATGACTTCTCTAGCTCTGCCTGCCCCACCACTCAAGCTTCAACACCATCACGATGCTTTGCTTCTCTCTCTGTTACAATCGCGTTCGTTTACCTTATCTCACAATATTCCTACACTTGTATCCTCGTACCCAAACCATCAACGCCATTCCATGCATACCCAACCAGTCAGCCATTCACTGTATGGTCTATTTAACATCAATATGCTGTACAGCCTTGAGCCACTTTTGCTCGTCCGCCCTAGTAAAGAATTAGCCCATGTTCATCAAGGTATATCATGACATAAACTCACTTGTCAAAGCGCAACAGCTTGCCCAGCACCGGCACAAGCTGCGCTCTTAACTTGACGTCCTTTTGCTCTAGGAACTGCAGCAGAATCGTCTTGAGATAGACAGTATCCGCTTGACCTGCTGCAGCAGCTGGCGAACCATTGCTTCCACTTCGCACCGAGTCGAACGAACTACGACTCGAACTGGCCACGAGCTTGGTCTGCGCTGCCTTGAGGTCCTTAGACAGCTTCTCGTACCGTTGCCTCGACTCCTCTAACATCCGTCGTAGTTCAGCTCGCTGCTTCTCCACGTCGCGAACTTGCTTCTCTGATGCATCTAGAGCTGTGCGAAGTTGTGATGCCGTTGTTCGAAGTTCGTCCGCCTCGGCTTCGGCTTTTTCTTCAACCGATTCAAGCTCTTCTCGACGTCTGCGCCACTCCTTCTCGCGCTGCTCTAGCTCGTCTCGCTCATGGGTGAGCGTCTTGACCTCGCGCTCCAGATCTTTCAGCTTCTGCTTCAGGTCTTCTGTCTCACGCGTCTTGCGTCGCGCAAGGGTACTCGACTCGTCTTCGATACGGTCTCGTTCTTCGACAGCTGCCTCCATTCGTGCCCTCATATCGCGCACTTTGCTGTCGGCACGTTCGTCGACATCCGCCAAGAGCCGTCGCATCGTCTCACCCTCGCGTGTGCGCTCCTGGAGCAGTCGTTGCACCTCGGCCAGCTCCTCCTCTAATGACTCGGCTTGCGACTTGGATTCCTTCAGCTGCACAGACATCTCGGCCGTCTGGTCTCGCATACTACTCAACAGACCTTGGGCGTTGCTGTACTGATTTGTCTTGAACTCCGCCTCTTCCTGCGCTGCTGTCTTCTCCCGCTTCAGCTTGTGCATCTGCTCCTCAAGCTCCTTCACCTTGGGTCGCAACTTGCCAAGCTCCTCTTGCACCGTCTTGAGCTCTTGCTCCGCCTTATCGGCCCTTGTGCTAAGCTCTGCCTTTTCAGACTCGGATCGGCGAAGATCTCGTCCAGAGACACGCTGAGCATCCTCAAGACGAAGCTTGGCGTTTGTCTCGGCCGTCAGCCTCTCCTGGAGACCCTTAATCTCCGTGTCGCGGTCCGATGACATCTTCTGAGCACGCTCCAGATCTCGCTTCAGGTCCTTCTCTCGCTTCTCCATCTCCTTCAGCTCCTTAGTCTTAGCTGTGAGCTCCTCCTTCGTAGTCTTGAGCGTAGCAGACTCCTGGCGCAGGCTCTTAAGCTCGGGCTGCGCTTTCTGTAGAACTTCTCGTAATTCCGTAAGGTCCTTGAACCGGTTTTGAGCCAGTTGCTGCGCAGCACCAAGATCGGCCTGCAGGGTGGCCGTCTTCTCCTTGAGTTCGTCGTACTCTGTCTTCAGAGAATCCATCTCACTTTGTAGCTTGGAGCTAGCCTCGACATCCGACGCAGATGAGTTGATCTTCTTTTCAAGATCGGCGATCTGTGTCTTCAACTCTAACTTTTCAGCCTCGAGCTCCTTGATCTTGTCCTTGGCCTCGACATGGTCCTGGCCAATTGTAAGTAGATTCTCCTGCAGCGACTCAATCTCCTCGCGCAGATCCTCCTCGGTCTTGCGCCTCTTGCTCAGACGCTCGATTTGGGTGTCCTTTTCGGCAACCTCCTCCTTGAGCTTGGCAATCTCCGCCTCCAACTCCGCGTTTCCAGTTGTCTCAGCAGGGGCTGCGGGCCCGGGAGTCTCTGGAGTCGCCTCTGCTGCTGGAGCTGGAGAGGGAGCTGCAGCACCACCAGCACCGCCCTTGCCCTTCTTCTTCTTGTTATTCTTCTTCTTACCACCACCGCCAGTCGCTGGCGTTGAAGTGGCCGCAGGCTGTGAAGCTGCGGGTGCTGGTGTCGCGACAGGAGTGGGTGTAGGCTGAGACTCCAGTTTCTTAGTTAGATCTTCAATCTTTGTCTGGCTCTCAGACTTTTCTTTTTTCAAGGCTTCAATCTGATTGTTGAGATCGTCGATCAGCTTCTTAGAGATGTTTTTTGCGTTAGAAGCCTTGGCCAGTTCCGCATCCAGCTCGCTTGCGCGCTTGTCTGACGAAGCAAGCGAAACCTCTAGCTCATCAACCTTGGCTGTATGCGCATTCTTGTCATCCTCGAGTTGCTTGAGTTGCGTTCGCGCCTCTTCCAATCGCTGGTTCAGTGACTCGATCTCCTTGTTGCGCTCATCAAGCTGTGTTTGTAGTGACTCCTTGGCAGCAGCGGCGTCGCGAGACTCGCTCAGTTCGCGGGTCGCATTCTCTAAGTTTTCGACTAGGCCAGCGCTGTTTTCCTTGACGGTAGTAAGCTCTTTCTGCAGACTCTCAACCTCGGACTGGAGCTTCTCAATCTCCTCGGACTTTGAAGCGACTTCAGCCTGAAGCTGAGGAATTTCATCGTCGTAAGAGAAGAACTCATTTGACTCCTTGGATTCGGCGACCTCAGATGCAGACTTCTGTGGCTTGTGCTTGGGCGAGAACATGCCAATGACGGATGAAACCGGAGACTTGACCTTCTCAGGGGCAGATTCTTCAACCCTACCGTCCTGAGCATCCTTGGGTGTCTCTGACTCCTCGGTCTTTGATTCATCAGTGTTGCCCGTCTTGAGCGCCGCTACTTCCTCTTCCAGCTTCTTGGCCTTTTCCTCAGCTTCGTTGTGCTTCTTCTGTAGCTCGTCCTTGTCGGCGGATACCTTTTTCAGCTCCTGCATCACCATGTCGCTTCGCAAGTTCACCTGGTTAAGGTACTCGACGAGGGCTTCGGGGTCGCTGATGGATGTCAGGGGGGTGTTTTCGCGGAGGGCTTTCTCAAATGGCTCAATGGCTGTTGCGCGCCTGTGGGCAACACGATAGGAACGAAGTAGCTCTTGGGATGAATTAGTTGCTGCTTATTATATGAGACACAATGATCTCAGCTTACCAGGATATGTCGCCTCGAGCTTTTCCAGTTTGCGCAACTTCTGGCGAATCTCGGGACTTAACTCTTGCGGCTTTGTAGCCTCAGGCTTGGATGTTGGAGCGTCATATTGAGTTTTGTTCGTGCCATTTTCATCCTTTCCAGCTTGGGTTTCTGCAGACTTCTCATCCGATGTACTGTTTTGGCCGGTGGTGTTTTCGGTCTTTGTCTCATCGGCCGCAGCAGGAGGCAATGGGGTAGCAGCTCGGCTCAGCTCATCGCTATCGTCGATGACGAATGCAGCCTCGAAAACGGCAGGGTCCGGATTTGGAGCGTCGCCTGCATCGGAAGCTTGCTTTCGAGTCTTTGCGCGCTGAGCTGGGTTGCCATCGCCCTTGCGCGACGATGTTGAGCCTGTCCTGGAGGGGGATCTCGATTGTGAGGCTGTCTGTTGGCGGGCTTGTTCCTCGGCGATGGTCCGATCGATTGCGCTTTTGAATCGCTGACGAGTGTGAGTTGTGGTTCGTGTAGAGGCACATATCAAGGTGGACTAACCTGGAACATGATGATGGCTCCCTTGGGTCAAAGACCAACGTCTTGATAGACCAAGGGACGCGCACAAATTAGGTAATGATACGAATCTTTAGGACGGGAAATTCAGGAAGAAAGGGTGATGATTTAGGAGAGTAGAGCGGAGAAAATAGAAAGCAACTCAACAAAACGCCTTCATGACGATGCGAAATTATTGGTGCAGCAAGTTGATGAAAGGAGTTGCAGGGTCTCGACTCTTACTCAACAATGGACAGAGTTACAGCACTGGGACTTGCCATGAGGGATCCGCCTGAACCTACTTCTGGGGTAGGGTGTGGCTTGAGAGACAGCTGTGGCTCAGGTACCGTTTCTAACTTGGGAATACTCCACGTGTTATTGTAAGCAGCGTGGCTTGCATTTTGTATGGACAGACTCTGACTTTATTACAACTTGATATTGAGTTGTGCAGTTTATGAGAATCATATGTTCCGTATGCGAGATCGCTAATTGTATTTGTGGTTTAATCATCTTGAGTGCTATAGTTAGTACTATCGTCGACGTCGTATTGCATTGCGATATTACCTATAGTAAGGCGATGTCTAACATGCTAACATACCTAAACAGTTTCATAATCACCTCACGCCAAGTCTGTCCATGTTCAGGGCATCTTATAAATATTGTAGAGAAACTATACTATCTTTAAACTACATTTGCAAGTCGACATTCCTTAATATTCTGGCTATTACAAGGTAAAGCAGCTTGCACAAGTGGAGTCTGATGCACAGCTTTCCCCTTGTCCGTCCCTGGACTGGGCTGCCCACATGAGCTGAACTGCGCTATGTCTACCTATGAATGAGGTCACACCCACGCCTGTAGCCTAGACCAACCTCACAACCCTCATTCTTCACATCACAGCTCGTGTCCTTCTCTTCTTCTTTTTATCTTTCTTCAGCCCGTTCTACTTTTTGTCCAAATTCTGGACTTCTCTTTCCTTTTATTTCCTCCCTTCCTTCCATCTCCTTTCCTTTGTATGCTCTAAACCTCCCCGCTATCCCTTGGTCAAAATGGTGGCCTTTTGGCCTTGGAGGGTGAGTTCTCTCCCCCTCTACCTCTGCGCACGAGTCCTCTATTCAAAAGCTAATATCTCCTCTCTAGAGCAATGACTCCTCAACAGCTTCTTTTGAAAGGACCCTTTCTACGCTCTCCACCAAAATAACCGAAACCCAAGCCTCCCTCGACAAAGTCCGCGCCAGCTCCCGTCGCGCGCGCGTCATCTGGACACTCTACCTTAGCTTCGCCTACCTCGTCTACGCCATCGTTCTCCTTCTCGTCATCGGATATAACAACCTCGGCGCCTTTGAATGGTGCGGCCTTGCCGGCGGTCCAGTGCTGTAAGTCCTCCCTTCGCATGCGCTCTGCAATATTTGCGAAACTGACGACATCATGAAACAGCATCTACGTAACGCGCACAACCCTCGCCGCATACTACAACTTTCGCATTGAGAGCCTTAGCGCTCGTCTCAAGGACCATCAGCAGGAGTGCGCAAAGACGATCCAGAAGCTCAAGGATGCCACCAAATATGACTCCACCTTGGAGCTGATCGAGAAGTATGGCGGGGCTGAGGGCCAGTCCAAGGGCAAGAAGAAGAAGGATGGCGAGGCCGAAGACAAATCGCCCAACAAGCAACGTCCTAATGGCCCTGCGCACACAGCTCCAGGTCGGACGAATATGCCCCCTCCTCCTACAGCTAACATCCAGCGCCGAGTTCCCAGTCCTGCGCCAGGCCCGAACCCCTTAGACCCCGGTGCCGAGTTTGCTCCCAATGCTGAATTCTCTGGTCCTCCTCCTCCAGCTTTCACTCCCGGAACTCCCCAGCCTCCTCCCCCTCTTCAACCAAGCGGCTATTCGTCTTACTCAACCGGCGTCCCTGAATCCCACTGGTACGACCGCATCTTTGATGTCCTCCTCGGCGAGGATGAAACCGCTCCCAAGAATCGCATTGTCCTCATCTGTAAATCCTGCCGCCTCGTCAACGGCCAGGCTCCCCCTGGAACCAAAACGTTGATCGAGGTTGGACAGTGGCGGTGCATTTCCTGCGGCGCTCTCAATGGCGAGATTGACGAGGGCAAGCGCATCGTGAACGAAGTCCTCGACGCTGCCAGAGATACGGCTGATGATGGGGATACGGCGTCGAGTGACGGCGCCGTTGATGTGAGCGCGGAGCAAGTAAAAGAGGATATGGACGATAGTCCAGCAGCAGGTGTCAGGAAGCGCAGAGGCAAGGGCAAGAAATGAACTGTACTCACCATGTAATATTAGATGAGCACCTTGGTGTTGGTAAGATACGGGAATAGGGGTTTAGGGTCATATAATCATGAAATATCTTTTGAGTCATCTACCTTGGTAACTTATCATGAGATACCTAGCTTTACGCCGGACTTAGACTAGGTTAATCCAAGCATATCCTTTGGTTTCGCGACTTGGTGCGATACAGGTGATCACCCCTATCTCGATAGGAGTGGGTAATGGCTTCTTGGGACTCTTTCAGCTTGACTTCATTCCATTACTTTTCAGTCGGTTTTGTGTAACGGATCGTGATGATAATACCATCCAGCAGATGTTCCAGGTTTGGCACTATTCGTTGGATCACTAGGCAATCATCTTGGAAGAGTCAAGTCTCTCTTACCCCTTTTGGCTTCCTCAACATCTCATCAGGTCATAACGTCATTTGAACCCTCATATAAGATCACAACATGATCCATCACAGTACCGCCATGTTGTTATGTCTATCTTCCCGATTATACAACCATGCGTCTAATTTCAACAACTATGTCCTAAACCCCAGCCTCTGTCCATGTGATGTAGTCCTCCCGTACGCCTCAGCACGATTGTCATAATAGACCATCATCCACACCTATATTGTAGCAACCCATACTAAGACATTGGTGAAGCATAAATCTGTCGCTGCCAAAGCAATGTCATCATGCGGCTCCTTGGACAGATGCACAAGTGTAGCACCGCAAAGGCCTTGTGGATCATCAAGCAAAAAAGACCAGTCATCCATGTCATGTGGTATCCTGGACTGTCGACCTTGGTTCGTTTCTTTCTGTATTCGACATGCCCAACGCGTCTATAGTCCCTTTATCTCTTCCTCACCTCCGTCGCCCAGCCGTCGATGCCTTCGCCACGGCCGCCCACCTCCAAGCCCTCAATCTTCAGCCCTTTCATGCCAGGTGTGTCCTCAAGCCAGTTGTGGCCTGCCATCCCACCAGCATTGGCCCGCTTCTCAGGCACCAACTCCAACATTGGGGTCAAGAAGTCTGAGATACGCTTCGCCTCATCCTCCTTGAAGTGATACTTTTCACGTAGCACATCGGGTAGAGCCCAATGCCGCAGTCGATGGATGTTCCGTAGCTCACCCTTTCGGTTGAAGATCTCCTGACTCCACTTGCCGCTAAGACATAGTGATTTGGGGAACGGCCCAAGAAGTTCGATTATCTGTGCAATGTGATCGTCGTCTTTGCCATATTTGGTGCCTGACTGGGGATCGAACAAGTAGTCGCCAGTAATTAACTCAAACACCTACAGAAGCGCAAAGGGTCAGTCAAGTCCTGCAGAAGCCAATGGTGGCGTCGTCCGAGCGAGTTGGGGTGTTCATACCATAGCTGCCATACTCCAAACATCGGTACTGGCACCCCATTTGGAACCCAAAATCACCTCCGGGGATCTATATTGCCTCGTTTGGATATCGTTGGTAAAATGATGGTTGACCCAGCAAGCATTGCCCAGGTCTGCAATTTTAACGCTGATAACATCAAAGGCGTGTGCGTCTTCCGCCTTGCGTTTCTCGCCTGTTGAAGCAGAGGGAGAGTTTGACTTGTCGAGAGATATGCCGGAGACTTCACGGCTAAGAAGATCGCTTTAGGAAAATTGTTAGCCTCTGTACAAGATTCGTCGTTAAGAAAGTTGGGTTACGTACGCAGACTTTTCTCGTTGCTTCTGGGCGTCGTCTGATGGCTTGGGAGATGCCTCATTTGATGACTTGCCTGTTGACGAAATACGTTAGCCCCTCGATTTAAGTTTAATTATTACAATAACAATCTTCGGACGGCTAACCTTCGTTTAGAACACCAGCAAGGCTGGAATGGGGGTTGGGGGAGGGGAAAAGGTTTGTGTGGTTGAAGTTGGTATTGAGAGGAGATGGCAGGGGTTGGCTGCCAGTGATGAGAGTCCTCCGACGCCGGCGACCGTTACGGTTGTTCTCTTTCTCAGCGGCATCGGGCTTAACGACACGCTTGACGATCTGCTCGACATCTCCGATCTCGATAAGGACGTTTTCTGGCTTGAGGTCGGTGTGGATAATACCACATTCGCGATGAAGGTAGTCGAGGCCAAGGAGAACCTGCTTTGTGATTTGCTTGACGAGAGGCATTGGAATACCACGATGGTTCCAGCGCTTGATCAGACCAAGCAGGTTCTCGCCCAGGACCTCAAAAACCATACAAACGTGGGTGCCATGGGGTCCCTTGTGTTCAAACGAGTCCAAAAGACTCACGACATGCTTGCGACCGGGGTGATCGGGCTTAGCCTGAACAATCTTATTGAGGAGTTTAATCTCGTCGATAGCGGTCTCGGTGTAGTGTGCGGCGGAACGGACGACTTTGAGAGCGACATGTTTGCCGTTGGTGTTGTCGCGGGAGAGCCAGACGGTTGAGAAATGACCCCATCCCAGTTTGCGAACAACGGTATATTTTCCATCCTTGAACTTCTCTCCAACTGACACCGGATGGTAACCACCCTTGCAATAATCCTCAGAATCCTCCTCATCTGCAGTATTTTCGGCGGCGTCTTCGACGGACGAGGAAGAGGGGGAGTGGGCCATGGCCGACAGTTGATGCGATCTAGATAGGGAAGAAAGGAGGTTAGTGTTGGCCCAAACAACGTCTTTAATGCGACAAAAAAAATCAGCGCAAGCATGCGATGTGCAAGTGATAAATCAGAATTGAGGCGGAGCCAATGCAATCAGATTAAACAACCACGGTCGCAAGATTTGGTGGGAGGAAGAGAGAGTAACGGCGGCGAAAGAGCTGATGGCCTTGCGCGTGGTGGGGGACCTTTGCCGGATTGGGCTTTGGTGTGGTGAAATGGCGGGGAAGCATCAAAACATCATTCACGACGATACGTAGGAACGAGTCAAGACGCTCATCGAAAACAAGTGACAGCCTCTAACTGCCAGGAGCCGAGCCGAACCAAACAAAACAGCCAGATAAACTGTAACCGGCAGTGCATAAATGGGGCAAGGGGAGTGCAACCTTGTTTTGAGAAAGCTCATGGTGACTTCACATGGCGCAGCTTGCGCTGGTAATGAATCGGGCGCGTTGCTTTCTCGGTCCCCTTTCACTTGTTGCCTTCAGGAACACAAGCTCGGGTCGATCGAGTAGAGAAAGTGATATCAAGCGAGAAGCAAGGCGCGATAGATAAGCCGGTGAGTGGTGTGGCGGGTTATGGGCGGGGACAAAGAAGAGACGAGGGAGAGAACAAGGATCTGGTCGAAATGACGAAGATGACAAAGACGTAGTAGGTTGGGCGACAGTAGCAGTTGCGGTCGCAAACTAACTTGCCCAAGTAAAGAACAACGCGAAGGGAGGAAAGAGAGAGAAGGAGGAAAATAATAAAAGACAAGCCAAGACGAGGGAGATTTGTTGGTAATTAGAGATTGATTGGGCTTGGGGGCGTGCTCCTTGTCTTTGGTTTTGATTTGTTTCTTTCTTCGTTGACTCCGATCTGCAGTCGCTTGTCCTTGTAAAAGACCATGGGATGGCTGGCACGCGGCGCAAGACGGAGCGTCCCGCCCGGCGAATAAAGGGTCTTTGGAAGCTCAAGGCTCAAGAGTCTAGCTCGCCAAGAACATCCCAAAGACAGGGAACGTCGAGGTAGAATGCATAGTGATGGCAGAGGGGCAAACAGGTCAGTCAGGTGCTAACAGATCAGACAGACATGAGCACCACCACCATCACTACCACATTCTATCATCCTCCACCTTTGCCAACCAACAGAAGCTTTAGCTAGAGCCTGTCAAGGTATACTACCTTGGGATAACAGAGACAAGTGACTGACTGCACCAGTTTCCAGGCTGGGCCCCAAGTCAGGCACAGAGGGCCCAGTGATCGATCGACTGATTCAGGGTTGGTGAATGCCCAAAACTTATGGGGTCTTGTCCTCCTATCAAGGCCCAAGCACACGGGCCCCCCCAGCTCCAGAACGGCGGAGGTGGGAAAGCCACTGAGTGAGCAGTGTCCACACTGGTTTCAACTTGCTTCACTGCCCGCTTCTGTCTCTTGTCGTCTGTAAGGTGATGCAATGCCGCACCATGTGTTGTTGACCGTCCTTTGGACGCCCAGTTGGAATGGCGCTTGATCCTTTGTTGAGACTGCTTCTGATTCTCTCTGACAACCAGACACAAGGAAATATGTGACTCTGGTTTCATATCCACGACGACAACCGATGTTGTGCGTAGCCGGCAATAACCAAACTTGTGGGCAACGGGTTCTTGGGCGACATGGTATAGGCGGCCCATACAGAAGCGAACGGAAAGGACTAAAGGATCCTCGGATCGGAGCTTGTAACCCTCTGTGAACCAGAGGCTTCAAAGCAAGTGACCAGAGAACACGCAAACGCAACGCCTCATCCTCCAGATAGAAAGGTTGTGTAAATCGATGTAGATGTCATGAGGAAACAAAACAGCAGGCAGGTTGTCAAAGGATGCGACCGAGTAACCATAACGAAATGCGACTATAACAAAGAGATATAAAAGGAAATATTTATACATACCCAGCTGCTGGCTGAGGGCTTGCACCCTCCATAGTGATGATAGGCTTGAGACCGTCCTTCTTGCGCTTTTTGGCAGCGAGACTGCTGCTGTTGCTGTTGTGTCCGTTCTTTTGGGCGTCGGGGGATTGTGTGCCGTTCATTGTGTTTGGTTCGTCAAATCTGCCTGCGCGCGACAGTGCAGAGTCTATGTTCTAAAGCAAAGTCGATATATATCTGGCGATGGTTTCGTCAAGTCGTCAATGGTCTGTCGTAAATTCGTTGAATGTTTTATCGTAACGCAGGGCAGGATGCGACAAGTCTTGGGGCTTCGGTGAGATCCAAATGTCGAAATGAGGTGGGGGGAAGAGGGGTGCTTGTAAG
The DNA here is from genome assembly GCA_014822075.1 of Fusarium buharicum. Classification (NCBI taxonomy): domain Eukaryota; kingdom Fungi; phylum Ascomycota; class Sordariomycetes; order Hypocreales; family Nectriaceae; genus Fusarium; species Fusarium buharicum. The sequence goes on along the minus strand of JAATHB010000395.1, from coordinate 18,582 downwards.
TGCTCGATCGGAACGGGTCGCAAGAATGTCTTCTTCTTCGCAGCAAAGTAAACAAAAAAATTCGCTCAGACAATTGTTATCGTAGATGTCTGACAGAGTAAAGAGATGATCGAAGAGATGAAATTGTAATTGCAGTTGCGGTGCGGCAGTGGCGTCGAGGTAGATCTTTTGAAAATCGAATCAAAGATGTTGCGCAGTGGCGGCGCAATCTGACCAGGATCAATCGAGTACTGTGAACGGGCCAAGGAATTGGTCCCAATGACTAGCTGAATCTTGGGTGCAATTTGGTTGACCGAGTAATGGTTTGCGACAGGGCTCCGGACGGGCCGCGACAGCTTTCTTGTAGACTTCTAGACAGAATCTTGGGAGTAAAGATGATGAAGGAGAAGAAAAGAAAGAGAAAGAAGAGGAGGGGCACAGAAGAAGAATGGCGCTGAAGGAGCAAGGCCAGGGTCTGGGTTGATGAAGCGGGAAAGTGGGAAGCAGGTGCTGGATGTGAGGTTCTTTCTTGCGGGAGAAACGGGCCAACAGAATTTTGCGACGACTTCCATCTACAAAAGCAAGCGCAATGCTAGTAAGAATTTATCGTGACCTAAAACCTAGCGCAAAACGTGGGCAGCCACAGATTTGTTTGCGAAATTATACACCACGGCGAGGGCGACATGTCGGAGAAAACGAAAGCGCATCACGATTAAAGAGTCTAGCACACTTCTTCTGAAAGCATACTGAAATCTACCAAGATCGACGACATTGGAGTATCGAGACATCACAACTGCGATCAAGACCGTTGCTCCAGATGCTCGTTCCCCAGATGCATCTCCAACCCCAAAGCGACTTACACCCCTGGAACCCCAACGTGTGACTGACAGGAGAATGACGAACATAAAAAAACTCCCTGCAAATATCCGACTAAGCGGCTGGAGAAAACCTTGTTCTCATGCCTTCTATCCCCGGTGCCTGGGCGATGGATTCAATGTGTGCAACGCCGGGTCTGGCCAGCGGCACTTGGAGTAACGGTAGTCGAAACGATACTCTCGCATGCGGCGCTAAAATGATGGCGCGCGCGTATATTCTAAGGGACTGACGCCATTCCTCAAGATTTCGCAGGTACCTGAAGGACGTGGGGTACTTATACCTCCAACAGGGGCACCTCCATTAACCCCATTCTCCAGCAAAGATCTCCAAATAAGGTGCTGTCAGCTTGCTTCTACTTCTGGGAAAATGACTCATGGCTGGATTTATTCTCTATTTCCTAGTAGAGATAATTTCAGTACTGCAAGGTATAGAAATCTGTCTCTGTTAGGTACTTATTATTCATAGAATACTCCAGCCGTATTCGTGATACTCGACTCCAACCTCTCCAACCACCAATTCTTAGTCTCGACACCCGACCTGACGTCACCGCATTCTGGTTCAAGAACATCTGGTCCAGGGACGCACCAAGGAAGACTTCCCGAAAGCCAAGTTGTGTAACCTCACTGAGGGGGGTTCCATAGTAAGAAAATAGGCTTACGTTGATTTGGATGGTGCTCCGTAGCACGGTGATCACTGATCCGACATGTAATGCCTCACTGTGTGAAGCAATTGCACTTACACGAGCTTACACTTTGCCTATCTTCAAGTTTCATCAGTCAGTTAAAGTAGCGGATCTTCAGTATTGCTTGACAAAAGCCAGAATAGCTGGGATTTGCGTCAACGATGCATTCAGAAACAGAGCCGTAAAGCGGGATGACATAAGGAGTCATATTGCAAGAGATAGCCTCATGCGGCCTCTGTCAAGCAATGAACCGAGGTTGTCTTGTTGTCATATGGTCATTCAAGAACTCTTAGAAGTGATGTTCCAGATCAGTAACCACAGCAAACTATTTCCGTCTCTTTGTTCATGTGGCAAGCATACAGCACGTTCAAAGGCACGTGGCATGAGGATTGCCCATGTCATCCGCTGTCTTAGTGGCACGGGATGAGAACAACCTCCACGTAACAGATAATCGGATCATGCATCGTCGTATAAGAATAACAATTTGCATTAGCCCGTGATAGAAGGCTTCCATTTTGTACGAGTTTACTAGACGATGCATACGCCCTAAACGCCAAATCCCAACCTGCCGACACCAACCGTCGTCTTTGATATCAACTAATAGCTTACAACCTGTGATCGCCAAGACATGCTTCCAAAACAAGCACAAATAGCAAGTTCCAGCCAGTTCATCTTAAGCAGCCCTCTTCTTGCTCTTCTGGGTCATCTTACGGAAGGCCTCCATACCGCCAGCACCAAGGGGACGGTGGCTGGAGTCTCGAGACGCAGTGAAAGTGCTCTGTGGCGCAACAGTGTAGCTCGAAGGCAAGTTGACCATACGAGCCGAGTTGTTGCCGCGTGCAGAGGCCAGCACACGCTCGCGCTCGGCTTCCTTGGCGTTTACTGCAGGGCGCTGGGAGAGACTGAACTGCGAGTTCGCCTTTTGGCGTTGTGCAAGCTTTGCAGCCCTAGAAAACAGTTAGTACATACAGCAAGTGAACGTTGTGGCAGAGTACATACGTATAATCGTAATCACGGGTCTCAATCTGTCGCTTCTTGTAGTCGTCGGTTCGCTTCAGAATAGGCCGACTCCATTCACCAAGAAGCCTCTGTGCGATTCGCTTGATACTGGGCTCGGGTTTCTTGCTTCGAGTATAAAAGACAACCACTCTTCCGATACCACTGCTGAGGAGCGATTCTTTCTCAATGTTCATCTTGGCGAGAGCTGTGAAGATGTCGCGTTGGATGTTATACGCCGGGAGGGATCCATCGTTCAAAGGCTCCAGAAAGAACTTAACATGCTGCAAAAAGTTTGTGTCAGGATCCAGAACAGCATGTTGAACATTGTTTCTGTTCAGAATAGCGGTGACCTCAGGAAGGAGTTTGAGCTTGTGAAGAGCTGGTTGACCAGCTTCACGAGCCTGGTTATCAGCCTGACAAGCCTGCTCCATCTGAACCTTGAGATCCGCTAGCAAATCATCGATCTCGTCCTCAAGATCCTATGTAAAAGATGGTTAGCCACATACTTCCAACCACGTGCATTGTAACACCTACAATCTCGTCCTTCTTCTTGCGCTTGGGACCGCTGGGCTTCTTGATCGCTGCATCAAGAGCTCGGTCGATGGCTCGTTTCCGTCGCTCCTCTGGTGTGAGATTCTCCTCCTTCTCTGGCTCTGGAGTAGCAGCCTTTGCCCGAGGACGTCGTTCTCCATCACCTCCAGCGCGCCTTGATCGTCGCGACTTTTTGCCGTCATCTTCGGCATCGTCCATCTCAACATCATCATCTCGATCTCGACGCTTCTTATCTCGACGGCCTTCGCGGGGTTTCTTTGGAGCCTCCCCTTCTGCGCGCTTCCGCTTGGTCGCCTTCAATGTACGAGCAACATCTTCATCAATGTCGACAGGACGGTCTTCAATGTTGGCGGTTTCGGGGTCGTAATCTTCAAACTGGTCCTCATCTACTTCAGATAGCGCATCGGATTCGCGATCAGAGTCGGCAGCAGCTACAGCATCCTCGTACTCCTGCTCCTGACCATCATTGACGGGCTCATTGGCGTTTTCGCCGACGGGAGAATCCCTTTCGGACATGGCGTCGCGTCGTCGATCGCGTTTGGTATTCTATAAATCCTTTTCTCGATCGCAAGCCCTTGAAGTTATTACGCCAGGTGATGTTGCAAGTGTTGTTTCCTGGAAAGATTGCCGGTGATGATTTGTTGTGAAGCTTTGATCGCAAAAGAACGATAAATCGCAAAGCTTCGACTTTCTTTGTCTGGCTAGAGCCGCCACACATGAGGTCCAACCCCTGTTGCTGACATAATCTACCAAGCTCCATACCAGCAGCCTGAGGCAGACCCGCAATCGATTTGTTTACTTTGGCTTTTTGGTTGCTAGACAATTGACGGTTGCAGGTTTGCTATTGCTTTCATTCAAAGACGCCCAGACGTCAAAACCGAACCTTCAGCCAGTTGAAGAATTTCCTTATTCCAGTTCTTCGAGCTGCTGAAGAGTTGTTAAGTGATTATGGATCGTCGAACATACGAAGGCCCGATGGACTGGGAGTACCAGGACAGTGGCCCTCTTGATCCCGCCAGCCCTTTTACCCATGCAGCCAAAAGTAACTCGCAAAATGGTTAGTTGAAACGTTGTCGAGCTTTTGGGTTCTGCAGTGAAGCTATAGCACTTCGGCCCGGCAGTGGCAGTGGCAGAATCTGGCAACAGTTAGCTAACTTGTTGATTCGCAGTCTTCGCCTCTCCTTCAAAACTAAGCGCACGACCAAATCCTTTCGCCAACATTGGAACACCCACGAGACCTCAACCTCCTCATTCCTCCTTTTTCACACCTCAACTACCTTCCAAAGCCGCCGCGCCTCCGTTCCGAAACCCTGCCTTCACAACACCCCGGCGACCCTTTGATGAACTAGCCCTTTCCGAAGCTTCTGGTGCCGAGGACAGTCCTGCACTGACCGAGGCATCGGATTTCCCAAACGATACTCCTGAAGCAGATCGCATGAGCGACGTCAATATGGGTGGCATGACGAGCCCTAGCAAGATCGACAAGTCCTACCGATATGCCAAAACTCCTTTCTCTTCCAGGAAGCATACACCAGGCAGGGGCGAGATTCGAGCAACCCGGGACTTATCTGTAACCGACTTTATCCGCAAAAGGAAGAGACACAATCTCGATAAAGATGTTGGCAGCATAACTCGACACAGATGGGCAGATTCGGAGTCCGATTCGGACGATAGCATCGCACCACGGCAACGACGTTCGCGTAGCAAGAAGACAAAGGAGCCACCAAGGGGATTCTTGGGAACCCTATTTCACATGCTGGATGAACATCCCAACGCCCCCGATAACTTGTATCGGTGGGTACAACTACTCGTCAACTTTTTCCTTGTATCGATTTTTGTCTACATTGGCTGGTCAATTGTGGGCACTGTGAAGTCTGATATTCAGAACGCAAATGAGACGGCACGACTCGAGATCATGAGCAAGATTACGGAGTGCCAGACCCAATACACAATGAACGAATGTTCAAAGAAAGATCGACCTGCGCTCAGGGCCATGTGCGACGAGTGGTACGATTGCATGATGCAGAACCCCGAATCTATCATGAGGGTCAAGGTTACGGCTAAGCAAATCGCCGAAATCATTAACGAATTCTCCGATGCCATGAATCTCAAGGCATGGGTAAGTTGTTCTGGGACTGTACAAAGACGCACATGCTAACTTGACGAACAGGGCTTCTTCTTTGCCGTCCTCATCTTCTGTGCATTTGCAAACAACGTTTTCCTGGGTGGCTATGCCAGCAAGGCGGCAGCACCTGCTCCGTCACAACCGGCAGCTCCATCTCACGATCCAGCGACTGGTCCAGAGAGCGGACCTGGATTTATGTGGATTCCAGTTCAAACACCGAGGATGCAGAGACATGCGATGCTCGATGACGGCACAGATATAGACAGCTCACCACCGAAGATGAAGCCGATTCTTGCAGCGCCTTACACACCTTCAGCTCGCCGAAGCCCTAGCAAAGGAGACCGAGGACGCAGTCCTGTCAAGTACAATCGGAGTCCGAGCAAGGGGAGCCGGGAACCATTTGCATAGCGGTTTAGTAGGAGGAGGACATATACGATTATTTCTTGTGTAATTAAGAGGGAAGACTGTATAACACTGATGCATGGATTGGGGCGCAAACAATAGGGGCCGGTTGGGTGGTGTTTTGAAAATGCAGGTTTAACATGGAATCATAGGATGGACGGATAGTCGCGGGACAATATCCTCAATCAATATATATGGCAGTGGTATTCTGCCTCCTTTGTCAGAGACTTGATGCTTTTACTTTCATTGGCTCGCGATGAACATCACTAACCTGAAGACGCAGCGATCAAACTAATGCGACAACTTGAGTCATGAATCGAAGCTGAAGCAAAGGTTATCAAAAAGAAGCAGTTAAACTGATGACGTACTGTGGGGTAAACAGGAGGGGCAAAACCACGGATAGCCCAGGATAAGGTAAGGCGAAGAAACTTTAGCTGGAGAGCGGGCTGTCATGGAGAATAAACTTGACAAAACACGTTCCTGTCTAAGGTAGGTACAAAGTCAATTTATTCAGACAGTAACTGAACGGTCTTTGGCCGTCAGACGACCTCATATTCTTGGCATTGGCTTTAGAAGCTTATGTATCAAAAATAGACTGTATCACGTATACTGTTAGAGCTACCAACCAGCAGGGTCACATATTCTCCAACCTGATTATCTAGGGTACTGCCAAGATGATTGTCCTCGGCGTTGTCGATCAGAGGATAAGACTCGTCGTGATATTCTGGGGTATCTAAATGGCTTCACGACATAAATACCTCTGACATCATGGCTCAACCCCCTTTCCATCACGGAAACTCCCGTCAGATGTTGAATCGCGATTTCGATGGTCATCTCAATTTCCAATTGTGATACGAAACCGCGCACGCCATGACAATGATTGACAGCCAGACAGCACAGCGGGGTTGAGATGCAGATTCCCTGATTGCTAATCCAAAGTCAGGTGTACAATCTGGAAAGCTACGTGCCGATCCAATTGGACAGTGGGGTTGACTAAGATGTAACTTCGGATCGAGTATGGAGAGGACTCGCCAAGATGATGATGAGGTCGAAAAAGGATGCAAGAAGAATTACATTGTCTAAGACAATAAACCCGTCAAAGAGACATGATTTGCAGTGAAAACATGACGAAGACACGAGCGACAAAAAAAGCCCAGAGTTTTTAACTGCAGGGTGACGGTTCGCTGAACGCATTGCCCACTTCAGCCTTGTTTGTAACCTGAACCTCGAATTCAAACTCTAATCAGTATCAAGCTGTTGAAGCTCTATTGTTCCTTTCTTATTACGGCATGATATTAGCCTACACATTGAATCGCAACGACCCTAAAACTTAGGCAGCAAGAACTTAAAAGTTCGTCCTGTCTTGGGCCACCAAAAGCGGAACGATCCCGTCACCAGTACCTATAGTACTTCCTTGGGCAGAGCAAGCTCCTCATCCTCACATCATACTATTACTCTCAACTTTTGATCTCTCCACCTTGACGTTCAATTCTGCAGGAATCTTCAAACAATCGAATCAATCATCGTTAGCTCCACGATATGAAGCGGTGCGAAACAGGGCCCAGAACTCTGTGATCGACTGATTGACGCTGCTGAGGCCGGAGAATCTTTAGGCATCTGGAAAGAAAATCGCCGAGGAAACGGATAATTCATTCACCAAGGAAATAAGTCTGGAAAGAAAAAGGATCCAAGGTCCAAGGCGCTACCCGCCGAAACGCTTCGCCGCGATTCTATTCTTTAGCTAAACCGGCCCGAACTTGGACTCGACCGCAACGATAGCCTTGATCGTGATCGCAGTCGCATAGAATTCTATTCAGCAGGGTCAACTTTGATCGTCTCTTCCTTTTCTTCTACCACCCCCCCTTTTCTCTATTCTCGAAAGGTTCGGCCTCCGTTATCCGCGCATCAATTCCGCCTTTTTCCAAAATTTATTTGAGCATCGTCATCGGGTACAAAACGCCAGCTTCGATAGTCGCCAGCCCGTGTCGTGCATGGGCCACAGCGTACGGGCTTGTGATATTTATTACCGGCACCATCATCGACTGAGTGGCGTTAAGTCGTTTCCCGACAGCATTGCCATTCGTCTCTTGCAAATCGCAGAATCCGACGAGGACTAGGAAGCGACATTGCGAGCGCTTCAAGGCGCCATTAACCCCGGACTTTTATACGCCAGGTCTCTCCCTTGACTCGCGGAGTTGGCCACGTCCTCCGTTAAACCCCCTAGCCGCAAACCCACCAGCTTGCGAGCTTCACAGAACGGGACGCTCTAGTTCGGTTACGCCTGTCTAGCTTTCTGCTAACCAATTCGACGACCGCGCAGTCTTTGCTTTTTGAAACTAGCAATCGCAACTCACTGCGACTGGCTTCGATTTGATTGTGAGAGCTTGGGCCATCTTAAAACGCTGTGTCTCCGCATCGCATTCTCCCCACCACAAGCTGTGACGCGAAAGCGAAAGCAGGAGCTATAGCAATTCAAGCTATCCTCGATTTTGTCAGCGCCGGCAGCTTCGGCGTCACGCAAAGTGAAGGGGAAAGCAGCTCAAGCTCAAACTCCGACGCCGCCATCACGAATTCCTTCGCAGCATGTCAGACTGCGCCGTACCGTCCGCCGCCGTCGCCCCTCCGAGACCTTATCCCACCCGAAGCTCTTCGAGCTGAAGGCCGGAGCCAACAAAGCTTAACGACGGACACCGGGTTCAATCCGCAAACGAAACCGCGAACCCTCTCTTTCTCTACCGCCCTCTCTATAACCTCGCGACAGCCTTGCAGCAAGGCTGAGAACTCGTGTTATGGATGTAGACGAGCGTTCAGACACTGCCAGTCAGCGGCAACCCAGTGCTGAGCATACGCCACAAGGAACTGGAACTGCTCCGTCGCAAGTTGGGGGAGCTTCCTCACAGGGCAATCCGACCCCCACCTCGGCCCAGTCCTCCAACACGCCCTCTACTGCATCGGGAGCCGCAACCAACATCACCCACACGCAAAATTCGAAACGTCGCCGAGGCTTGGGTGTTGTGACGCCCAACGCTTGCACAGAATGTCGCAAAAAGCGTGCAAAGGTATGTATCAGAAACCAGCTCGCTTTACCCTGCCTTGAACGTTTCAAACTTGGGTGGTCGACTCTCATGCTTCAATTTCCTTGTACGTCATGGCATGTCCCACTATAAGTCATGTAACTTTCGATGTATTTCCATACTATTTGGCGCCTTCTAGCACGTCTCATCCTTCTGTTTGCATTTACAATATTTCCCTTACTGACGACAACCATTCTACGATAGTGTGACGGAAAAAGACCGTGCGGACGCTGTAAAGCGCAAAAAGATGTCGAATGCGTTTACGAGATTCCCGTGCGCCAGTCAAAAGAGAACCTACGAACCGAAATCGAGAGCCTCAGGCAAAAGCAGCGCTCCAGCGATCAGGTCTTTGCAGCGCTTGTCCGACCAGAACTATGGGAAGAGGTTCTGACACGCCTTCGAAGCGGTCAGTCTATTGAAAACATTTCAGAATGGCTGGGAAGCGCGCCACACTCTGGGGGCCCGATGCCTTCCTTTGGCTCTCGGCCTGAGGGACCTACAATGGGACCCGTTCCAGGCTTTCCAGGAGGTGGGTTAGGGACATTGGCAGCCATGAGCCTCGGTGTGAATCAAGCGCAACAGCCTCAGCCTCCAATTAGGCATGAGATGGGCCAACATAGTCCCTGGCATTCTTCTTTTCATAGTCAAACTGGATCGACGAGGAGCAACTCGCACCCAGATATCATGAATTGGACTCCAGATCTGCGAGGACCGCCACAAAACCGGGTAGGATCTTGGGCGGAGGGTATGCACCGTGATCAAACAGCAGATGGTCTTCCACGAAATCGCGGCGTTGAACAAGTTCTGTCACCGTTGAACGAACCAGAACTACGATCTCCAACTACGACTTGGACCATCATCACTAGCGATATCACCCTTGTTCAGCATCTCCTGGCGTTATACTTTTGCTGGGAGTATCCTACCTTTGCATCCCTAAGTAAAGAACACTTTCTACAAGATTTCCAGGAAGGACGACACCGGTACTGCTCGCCAATCTTGATGAATGCCCTCCTCTCACTGGGTTGTCGCTTCTCAACACAACCCATGTCTCGCGCCAACCCCAACGACCCATATACGTCTGGCGACCACTTTTTCAAGGAGGCATTACGACTTTTTGCCCAGGAAACGGATCACCACAACCTCACAACCATCCAAGCACTGGGGATAATGTCAATCCGAGAAGCTAGTTGCGGACGAGATTCGGAAAGTTGGTATTACGCTGGCCAAAGCATCCGATTAGCCATTGAGATGGGACTGCACCGAATTATGGACGAAGGGGATGAAGACGAACTCGCGGTGCAGTCAGCAACCTTTTGGGGAGCGTTTGCATTGGACCAGTAAGTTGCTTTGTATTACGATACTGGGCTCTTCTAACATTTACAGCGCATGGTCTCTTGCTACAGGCTCATTACCACAATGTTCTTGTTTCCCTCACCTACCTCCAAAGCCTGCGATAATAGGAGACATTGAAGCATCGCTTTGGGTGCCGTACACTGATGATGGTGAGTTTTGTATTGCTCGATTTCCTACACCGTTACTAACTACCTATGAAAGGGGCCCCGTTACAACGCTCGTGCCAGCAGCCATCTAATGTACGATCTGTGTATAAGTGTTTCTGCGAACTGAGCGAGCTGGTACACCAATCCTTGTATATCTTGCATTCTCCAGGCAAACCTCTCACTGCAAGGGAGCTCTTGAGCATGTATACGCAGTACCTCAATTGGTATGACCGCATACCTGAGGTGCTTCGGCTGGGGCACAACTTCACCCCGGCCGTGTTATTCGCTCAGTAAGTCTTGAGCATGAGTGCAGTGCTGTCTCAAAGCTAACCAATCCTAGCATGTACTATCACTTTGCCATTTTACTCTTGTTTCGACCTTTGATCAAGCTACGAATTATCGGGTCAAAAGTATCGCCACGCGATGTCTGCTCACAGGCAGCCGACGCCATTCAAGGCCTTTTGAGGTCCTACTCATCTCTTTACACCCTGCGAAGAACGCCTTCGTTCGTGCCATATTTTGTTCTGACGTCGTCTATCATGCATCTGGCGATCGGTGCAACGTCAGTCAAGACGGATCCCACTGAGGATGATGTGGAAAAAGCAGTCAAGGTTGATCCTCGTGTAGCTGAGTCTATAACTCAGGGCATATCGGATCTGACTGAAATGGCTCCTTGTCACCAGTTCGCTGAACAGGCACTTAATATCTTACGTTATTTGGCTTCGAAGTGGGATATCGATGTTGAAAACAGCGTCGATAAGCTGACAGCGGAGGAATACGATCGCTTAGTTCTGCCGCATACGGGAAGCCTCAACTTCTTTTCGCCCAACTTGCGTGAGGGAGATATAACGTGTCAATGGGGTATGGGGCCGCAGCTATCTACGTCGGAGCAGTCGCCATCGATCCAAAAGGCGGGCGATAATATGGAAAACCCTCTCTTCTGGCCTTTTCCGATGCAAGGGCGACCTATTCTCCCGGATGGCCTTGAGCTGGAACATGCGGGATTTTCCATTATCTAAGAAGCTCTGAGTCGGCCACTTCTTTCGGCAAAGTATCCTACTTTCTTCATTGCGGGCTTTTTGTTTTACTACAGATATACCAGGGATGTAGAGTATAGTATCTGGAACGGAGTTGCTAGGCGAAATGGGGTCAAACAGGCAACTGCGGTGGGCATTTTTGGCGAAAGGGGGCTTTGGCCTGTCGAGTCATCATCACAGGCTTATAAAAGCGGCATGTGGTTTGTTCTGTAATGGGTGGCCAATTTTGTAAGAGAAGACGTGTTACATGGCATGATGGGGATAGGCCATTCTGTACTGTGGAAGATGGGTTTGATATACGGAATACCCGAAAATGAAATGAAGTCGTGATATTGTCCATTCGGGGTTCTGCTTGTGGTGTTTTAGACCTGAGAGTTAAACTTCGAGTTGGCCATACTAGCAGAGAACGGACCGGTGTCATGAATCAATGAATAGGGTGTGTTTTATGTATCATTCCGTATTAATCCATGCAGTCGGACGATACTGTCATGTTTGTGGTCTTTCCAATGGCTTATTGCAGTCCCCGTACTCAGTTTCTGCAACGAGCAATCATGCCGTTGGAGGAGTACTTGGCAGGTCACCCATTAAGCATAAACCCTTTATTTTGAAATAGACCCGACTGTATACCGACAGTTTGTTCACATTGTCTCTAAAGTGTTTCGCGGCTTCAAGACTTCATTGGTGGTCACCACGGATGTCATGTAAGATACCGTTACACCCCTGGACACCATGTCTCTAGCAAACAATCCGTGCAAGATATGATTGCTAGCTGCATATGACGGAGATGAGCAGACTCAAATAGAAAGAAGGCTGGAGATTCAACGGCAACCCCAGTGTTGCCGTCTGTAGAATCCCGCAATTGCGCCTGCGTGCGTCGTCAACGTTACTCAGGGGGTTTATTCCCCTCCTTTCTCTGTTCTTCGTTGCACGGGATGATGAACATACAAAAACAGGTCTATAGAACCAGAGTTTAGAAGTGTTTTTTCTTTTAATCGAGTCAAGTAGAGGCATCTTTCGACAAGACGAGACGAGTTACTCCTGAAACTACGAACTTGCGACATCGCGGTTGAGGAGCGAGCGCTGCAAACACAACCACCACTCTATCTAGCCCCGAGGCCCTCGTAGAGTCTTCAGACTCAAAGCATTTGGTTAAATGCAGGTGGAAGTCTGAATGAATCGACCTCAAGAGCTGAGCTAACTTCGGACTTGAAGAACGGATTCATCACCATCCATTAACGAGCCGACCTTGACACTACGAAACGATCCTGCTCTGCAACAGAGTCTTTTACTCCACTGCCTACCTACATTATCTGATAGCATCATTTTCTTTATTACTGATACCCCCGAGCCATTCTGCTACGAATTGTCCGAAGATATCCCAACCCAGCTTCCTACGAACATCCTTCTGGTATCGTACTAGCACATACAACAAACATACTCAACATTGACCATAGAAAGAAACTTCTTCAAGCAACTTAATCTCTGGCCATACAACAGACATTTGCTCATACTGAATATTCCACAAGGGACAAGTACCGAAAACTGTCTGGCTGCCGTCGTGCATACTCTGACGAGCAACACCAGCCCCTTCTCCTCCTCGAATTGATCCCATCGAGGTAAAGGCATTGGACCTTCGGTCTTCTAAGAGGAACTACCATTGGAGGCCAGCAATAGCAGTCGCGAGAGTATCTGCTTATCACCTGGTGGGCACTTTCCCCTGGAAATCTGGCATTGACACTTCTCTCGCATCCGCCGACAACTGTCAGGCACTGGCAACAGCCTCCTACAGCTCCATCCTGATTCATCACCTGCGAGTCCCAGGCGGATTCTTTCCTCCAGCTGCCTTCTATCCACTCTCCCCCTTCCCCTCCCTCTTCTTCTTCCTCCTCCTCTTCCTCCTTCTTCCTTCCCCATTGATAGTTGCCCAGCAACTCAAGGCATCACCACCTTCCCTCTTTCTTACGAGCTTCTCTCCTACTTTCGCGTCTCAGGCTCCCTCCCACCTCACTCACTTTTCATCCCATCGCTTGACACTTGTTTTCATCTTCTCATCTTCCTCTTCCTCTTCCTCTTCTTCATAACAGTTGATTTGCTTGCTCTGTTCAGACGGGATCCTGATCTCGGTCGCGTGTTCGATCCAACATCAGGCTGCTTGAGATCTACTGTGCCGAGCCAACTTTGTTGCACCTCAACTTGCTCATCCATTGTCGGCCCTAGTTTATTAAAAGCGATTCAGCTTCTTTGTGTCCATCGTGAGGATGGACAGAATGCACAATGTAGGAATGGCCACTTCTTCCCTTCTCTGCCCATGCTAACGTGCCCTAGATATCAAGGGATCAATCTCCTCTGGAGATCATCACCGACCATGTCCTGAACAGACAGTTGCCTACACTGCGAGATCGTTGTTGTTGGAAGTCATGTCCTGAGCTTCCTGAACCGGATGAACTCATGGCTGTCGATCCCACACCACTTCCTTCAGGGCTTGAGGAAGACGAAGTCTTCACCAAGGACAAGTATCTGGAATTACAATACCGTCTCAATCGGTTTGAGGGGACCGAGCTACTAAGAAGGGCGATCAATACTTTCAGGAGCGATCCCAAAATGGGAGAAACTAATGAATTCTACATCTACACTCAGGTTGGATTTTGATCTTCTTTTCCCTTTGAAGCACCTGCTTACATCTACAAGGTGCATGTTGAAGGCTACCTGTTTGCCAAATCTGGGCCTGCTTGTCGGGTTTCCTTTTCGCCGGACCGCTCTCCAACCAAGGTGAACTGGAAACAAACCACACGTCTCACTGCTGGTACACTGGTTGCCTTGTCCACTGCCTCCGATTGCTTCGCTAAACAGTGTTTTGTCGCTGTTGTTGCAGCAAGATACCTTTCAGGTGGCCTACTGCCAAATCTTGAGGATAAAGAGGATGAGAACACTCCTCCCCGCATTGAGATCTTTTGGTCCAACTGTGCGGATGCTGTCTTCGATCCCACCGTGGAAATGGTCATGATTGAGGCCAAAGGTGGCTATTTTGAGATGGTTCGTCATGCAATGGTTGGCTTGCAGCATGCTGCCAATTTTGAGTAGGTCTTTTCACTCGGTATTGAGTCGGTACCCGAGCTAACGTTCTCTGCCAGGTCCAAATTCGACAAGTACATAGTTGACGGCTCGACCAAAGAGTGTACTGCGGCTTATCTCAGCGAGGTCCCAGGCCAGGTTGCTCAATCTCCAGGCAGTGTCAGCCTCTTTGACCCGTCCCAGAATGAAGCCTTTGATCGCATGACTTCACGAGAGCTTGCAGTGGTCCAAGGCCCTCCTGGCACTGGTAAGACATTTACGTCAGTCGTCGCTCTCGAGAGCTACGTTCGTACTCTCAAAGCAGGACGAGGGAAAGGTGTAGCCATTCCGCCAGTTGTGGTTGCTGCGCAAACAAACCATGCTCTTGATCAGCTTCTGAATAGATGTTCAGCTTTCGAAGCTGTGGTTGCCCGGCTTGGCGGGCGTACAGAGGACGAAGAAATTGCTTCTCGTACTTTGTACAACATCAGGCAAAACTCGAAGCTTTCTGGAGGCCCATCAAGGGGCGAGAGGTCCAGAAAAGCAGTGCTTGAAAAGCTCCAAAGTCTTTTGGCAAGCTGTTTCCCTCCTTCCCTCGTACCAGCCGAACAGTTTCGTCAGGAAGAGCTTATCAGCCGAGAGCAGTACGATTCCCTTGATGACGAAGAATGGGAGTCGGCCGACTTGGTCGACGAAAATGGATACATCGTCTCAGCCAGCTCTATGGCACATTGGCTCGAGGGCCATATCGAGTCTGACCACACCTACGTCTACCGACCTCCCACCGGCCAGGCCGATGCCCCTGATGTTGGTGATGCTGATCTAGATGGAACAAGATCTCAGGAGGACAATGACAAAGAACGTCTTCATGGCCAGTTCTTCTCTACCAAGTTTCATCTTACTGGCTCCATCCCCAAAGCAGCTTCCGCAGAGGGTGTAGCGTATCAGGCTCGGAAGCTCCTTGCGAAGCATTCCGATTTATACACCATCAAGCAACAGTATCGTGGCTTGATTTACCGATATCTCCGCAATGAGCTCATTCAGGCGAGAGCTCGGAAGTTTGCCCCTCTCCTCAAGGAGTACCTGGCAGCTTGCGATGAAGTCAAGATCAGCCGGTGGGAAAGAGATACCGAAATCATTCTCGACGAACGAATTGAGATATTGGGCTGCACCACAACTGGGCTTACCAAGTATCGCGGCTTAATTTCTGCACTCAAACCTCGTGTGTTGATGATCGAGGAAGCAGCCGAGACCCGAGAAGCCAACATCAGCTCAGCATTGTATCCTTCACTAGACCAGATCGTACTCGTCGGAGATCATCAACAATTGGTTCCCCAAGTTGATGTTCGAGAGCTTGCTGAAGAACCTTACAATATGCATGTCTCTCTGTTCGAGAAGCTGGTCAGACTCAACCTCCCGTACACTATGCTTCAAGTGCAACGTCGCATGATTCCCGCAGTTCGTAAGGTAGTCAATACCTTTTATCCCAAGCTCACAGATCACCACACTGTCAATGACCCCAACCTTCGGCCGCCAGTCCCAGGCATGGGTGGAATAAACCTCTTCTGGTTCCACCACGAGTGGGACGAGGTACAGAACTCGAACGATTTCTCCTTCTCCAACCCAAAGGAAGCAGATATGATAGTCGGACTTGTGCGCTATCTGGTGCAGAACGGCGTTGCCCCAAGGGAAATCACCGTGTTGGCCTTTTACAGAGGTCAGGTTGCTGCCCTGACCGAGAAACTCCGTGTAGATCCCGTTCTCTTGAACTCGAACCCCACGAGGGACTGGTCAGTCAGAACAGTGGATGGCTTCCAAGGCGAGGAGAACGAGGTGATAATCCTTTCGCTGGTCCGAAGTGCTCGCCCTGGCTTCGTACAAAATGAGAACCGAGCAGTCGTTGCCACTAGCCGAGCGAAATGTGGAATGTATATCTTCGGCAACGCCTTTAACCTTTTGAAAAAAGAAGGGAGTCGAAGTTACAGGACATGGTCCAAGGTATACGATATATTCGTTGATAATGACTGCTTCGACACTGTTCTCCCAGTCACATGCAAGAATCACGGAGAAGTAACTGGGATCTCGGGCATTGAAGACTGGGATGCGATCCTTGGGGCTGGCTGCACCCAAAGTTGCGACGAGACATGCCCTCAAGGCCATTCCTGCTCGATGACATGTCACCCTTTTGAGCAATCAGAGCTCAAATGTCAACACACATGTGGCAAGGCCTTGGATTGTGACCATGAATGCAATTCCCTTTGCGGAGATCCTTGTGAATGCTCTCAACGTTGTCTCAACCCTCCAGCGATGTCACTTCCTATTCGAACCCCACGCCTCCCTGGGCCGCAGCCTCTTGAAGCCCCTCAGTTCAATCGAGGCGGCAAAGCTGGAAGAGGACGTGGATCGCAACGCGGCAATGGAGGTGGGAGTGGTGGGAGAGGTGGCCTCGTCCGACAAATCCATACTTCGCGGGCTCGCACTTCTCCTCAAGGTTCGGATCCGAACATTAAGTCGATTCTGAAACGAACTGCCTCCACTGAGAAGAGACCAGCTTCAACCACCGCAGCTCATTCGAGTTCATCTCAAATGATGCAGCCTTCCCATCAGCAAGAACCCACAAGCGAAGAGCTGATGGAAAACGGGTACTATTCGCAAATAATCAGAACAACTACATCGAGCCGGTATGACATGGAGAATGATATTGTTGGCTCTGCGGCACAGTTTGAGACAGGCACCCTCGCTCTGACAGAGGATTCGACGTCAGACAAATGGAGTCCAGAGAAGGTGTCACGAAACGACGCGGCTAGAATGGAAATTGCCAGAGGAGAACAACAGAAGAGTCCCTGTCCCACTGTTGTCAACGAAACGTTTCGCCCCACAAGTATGGCTGCTGATGGCAGTCGTGTGTATGGTCCCGTCTCATATAGGAAGTACACCATCCCGGCGCCCGCTCCAAAGCGGATTGCTAGGGCAGCGAGTAGCCAAACCAGCTCTAGCTCTGGAGACGCGCCAAGCAGGAAGAGCTTGGCCTTGGACGCAGCAGCTGGGACTTTACTAGGTGAGGACTACAACCATTATGGATATGGGCTGGAGAACGCAGGGTCAGTGGAAGCCAGCATTGACGAGAGTATTGATTTAATCAGCTTTGACTGAAAAATTGGTGGAAGACGAGCGATTTGTATGAGTCCGACCTGGCGTGAGAAGAGCATGTCAGAGATTTTTGCTGAACCAGAATGTATTCCTGGTTTGAACTCCGGGTCAGGGGTTCCCAACATTCAACAGGGGATGGCAGGATTGTACTGTAAATGTTTGAATCAGACTAGACTTTGTTAAAAAGCTTGTAAAAAAAATTTGCTTTCCGGATTGTGTAGTGTTGTCGCAAGTGATTGAAATGACGAATAGCTTGAGCCAAAGTTGAGAAAGTTGAGGAACAGGTTACAATCAGATCTAACAGTTGGGGGCGTCAAGTGACATAGAAGCAGGCGTATTAAATCTAGAATCAGTTTTTTTCTATCTAAGTGCCTTTACAAAAGACAAACTCTCTACGTCAAGACTAACCATAATCAACTCCAGCGCCTAACGTAGACAAAAACCACAGGATTTGGATAACCCAAAGCCCAATTTAATAGCCAAGTTCTTGATCTAGGCCAAGAACTTATCCATTCGTGACATTAATCTCATAGCCAATCAATACCTCTGTGCTGGTTCCCTCCCAGCCTCTGGTGCCGGCAGCGCTGAGCATGAAGCGGCTGGTTGGATCGATGTAGAGACTGGAGATGACGCCTGCGCGAGGGGGACCGGGGATAATGAGGAAGGGAACGTTGGAGTGTTTGAAGGCGCGGGATTCGCGGAGGTCGTAGAGACGGAGGATGTCATGTGAGGCGCTGCGTGTTTGTTAGCATGGGGGGGGATAGGAGTAGAAGTAATGAGAGGAGAGGAGAGACTTACCAGACGAGATGGCGGCCGTTTACCATTGGTCTTACAGCACTGACGGCGCCACTACCAGCAGGAAACTTGAGCGTCCTCTGCGGTTCCCAGTTACGCTTTGCCTTGTGAATGTCAAACTCCTCCACCGTGCCGTTTCGTCGTCCGGCGTAGATGTTGTTGCCAGAGGGACTCCAGCACGCACCCATACACCAGGGCGGAACACCGAAACGGGTACCGATGCGGGCGACGGGGTCGGGTTGACGCTTATCCCAGATGCGAAGGGAGCCGTCAATAGCGGCGGAGAGGAAGGTCGTGGAGGATGTTTGGGTTGGGTCGTGGGCGACTGTGGGTTGGGATGTGAGCAGTAAAGATGGGGAGG